>VYZQ01063722.1:0-15441 GCA_013400655.1 Mystacornis crossleyi
CTCCAGGGAATATGAAAGTTTTTCTGGAGTCTGCAGAGGCCTGGGGGAACCCAGTAAATTACCTCTGAGCCTTTTCTTATTTCCCTATCCCCTGTTTTCTTTCTGTGGAGAAGATTATCTGTAAATGTGACCGTCTTGGTGCTGTGTGTTAATTGCACCCCATGTTTTCTGTAACTCCTGGGACACTCATGATGGCTGTTCTTAAATGTGGGGCAAGAAGAACTGAACTACGTAGCTTTTTTGAATCCATGTTCTCTCACTGCATGCTTTAGCACAGGATCTGAACTACAAAAATGGATACATTTCTGTATCTGTATCTACTCTTGGACAACTGGCTTATTAGAGTGGTCCTGCTTGAGCAAGGGGGTTGGACAAGGTGACCTCCAGTTGTCCTTTCCAGCTAAAACAATTCTGTGAAGAATCAATTCCCTGTGTATAGTGTATTTAATTATATAGTTATATGTTTAATTCAAGGCAGGCACACTGGAAATATATTGTTATGGAACAGAGAGAATTATGTAACTATTCTGAGGGAAAGAAATCATTTTTACCTTTAACTTTGGTGTTTCACTCAGCTCTTAGTGATTGTTTGCTCCCTGTTTTAAAGCATTGGTATCGACATTAAATGTGAAAACTGGTTATGTTTACTTTTTAAATGGGAGAGTGAAAAGGGATTTACTTCTTAAGGTCTGTGCTTAAAGTTTAAGTTCTAAAAATCATTTACTTTAAGAGTAACCTATAGAGTGTATTTCCTAATGTATAAGGTAACAGGCAGCACTCTCAAAATGTGTGTTTTGACTCTTTTTCAGGTAATTGAGAATGGGCCCTCAACGATGCTGAGTCTACAATGGGAAGTGTCACACTTCGCTATTTCTGCTATGGGTGCCTCTTCACATCCGTGACCTGGACACTTCTGCTCTTTGTTTATTTCAACTTCAGTGAAGAGAGCCAGTCCTTCAAGAATGTGCCCATCAAGGGGCTGGAACCTCAGAGGCCATTTCCAAAAAAATTCTACCCCCGTTTTACGCGGGGGCCGGTTCATATACCTGAATTGCAACAGAAAGAGAATAAGATAGGAAACTCTTTTGGAAATCATATCCAGGACCCAGTTAAGGGGGAGATAGAATTCTCTCCTGAAATGGGTAAGTGGTTTTCAGTGTTGGTGACAAATTTAGTAAAAGAACAGGAGAAATGAGAGAGTCTTCTGTAAAAAACATCTCAGGAGAAAATGTATAATGAAGAAGTTTTGTCTGTTAAAATGCAGGTGGTGCTCATGGCTCTCTTCCTTAGGAATTACTTGAAATTTATTCTACAGTGCTTAGTCTAAAATACACTCTTTCTAACATTTGCATCCGTGCTGTGTCAGTGCTGATGAGGACTGGGTTGCAGCATGGGTCTGCCCTTGATGAACTAAATCTTGCTTTTGGAAGGTTTGGTGTGTGCTTGTTTCATATCTTGCTCCTATATTAATTGGACTCAAGTACATAAGCTTTAATTAGTTACAGAGAAACTCCACTTGCATGCAGTAATTAAAAATAGCTTGATATCAATAAACAATGAAGAGGACCCATTGATCTGGATAATATGCTTGGAGTATGACATAATCTACAAAAAATGCATGTAGGACAAACTTACAATGCAAGATTGAGATGACAATGGTTAGATAGAGCCAAATCCTGCTTCCTTTGTACCAGCAAAGGTCTCTATGTTTCACTAGAGCATGTTTCATCAATGAGGTGATTCAGTTTTGTGTTCCAAATTAAAATGCTTTGTGTATTCTAGTGCTTACAGCATATTC
The DNA here is from genome assembly GCA_013400655.1 of Mystacornis crossleyi. Taxonomy (NCBI): domain Eukaryota; kingdom Metazoa; phylum Chordata; class Aves; order Passeriformes; family Timaliidae; genus Mystacornis; species Mystacornis crossleyi. The sequence goes on from VYZQ01063722.1 coordinate 1,799, forward strand.
NTGTGTCAGTGCTGATGAGGACTGGATTACGGCATGGGTCTGCCCTTGATGAACTAAATCTTGCTTTTGGAAGGTTTGGTGTGTGCTTGTTTCATATCTTGCTCCTATATTAATTGGACTCAAGTACATAAGCTTTAATTAGTTACAGAGAAACTCCACTTGCATGCAGTAATTAAAAATAGCTTGATATCAATAAACAATGAAGAGGACCCATTGATCTGGATAATATGCTTGGAGTATGACATAATCTACAAAAAATGCATGTAGGACAAACTTACAATGCAAGATTGAGATGACAATGGTTAGATAGAGCCAAATCCTGCTTCCTTTGTACCAGCAAAGGTCTCTATGTTTCACTAGAGCATGTTTCATCAATGAGGTGATTCAGTTTTGTGTTCCAAATTAAAATGCTTTGTGTATTCTAGTGCTTACAGCATATTCGCTGCTGTGTTTAGGTGTGCAAACAGGCAGATTGTGTACTGGCTTAAAACTTGGTTTGAGTCTGGAGGCAGAAGCTGGGTGTTATGGCAGGGTGTTGGGGTGTTGGTTTCTGCTGCTGTTTTGGGAAATACAGCACAGAAACCTTCACAGCCAGGGTGTAATGCTCAGATCTCAGTGAAGTCCACTGTCATGACTGTGGATGAATGGTGAATCATGAGCTTTGTGAGTGTACAGAACTTTACCAGGCTTCACTTTCGGAGTTGGTCATTAGACCTGTGTGAATATGTTAGAAAAATGGCAGTTCATGTTGCCCTGTGGCATAATGAGTGTTGATCAGTCCTCTGCAAAAGCCTGAGTGCCAAGTGAGGAGAAGGCCAGTCCAGAGGTGGCCATTTCTTTCCAACTATTCAGTACGGGCCAGGAAAGAAATGCAGCTTTTTAACTGAGAAGTCCTTTGATCTTGAAATCAAATGACTGCTTTGGTTGGTGAAAGCCAAGTGGAATTACAGTGCCAGGATAAATTCTACATGAATCATCAGGAGACAGCTCCTAAGATGAGGTGTTGTAGCAAAGGGCTTCCTGTCTGTCTGGAGTATGACAGTGATAAACATGCAAAGCAAAAAAAAAAAAAAANATCATCAGGAGACAGCTCCTAAGATGAGGTGTTGTAGCAAAGGGCTTCCTGTCTGTCTGGAGTATGACAGTGATAAACATGCAAAGCAAATGGTAGTCTAAACCAAACTGTCATCTGGTAGGTGAATCTATCTTTTCTTTTTTCATTAATCTGTGAGAGCCGCATAACGCTGCTGAAGTAAAGCCTAAACTGAGGTTTTGATTGCAAACTCCTTATTTTCCAAGGGCTTCTATCTGCTGTTTGAACTGAAATCCTTCAGGCCTTTTGCATGCGTTTGATACTGTTCTTCATGAGAAGGTTTAAAAAATATTAGCACTCCTTGAATATATTCAGAAGATCAGAAAGATGTAGTTAGTGGTTGGCTATGAATGGATTGTACAATGAAATATTTGGGGTGTGTTTTAAGCTCATGCTTGGTATGAAGAAAACGTTTTAAGGTGGCATACTGTGCCACTGATTATGCCAGAACGACAGAGCTGGGTGTCTGAACTGACCAGCTGGAGACGTTCCTTTGGGAATGGATGTGGTTCATTGGAGGACTGACCTTTAGGCTGCTGGTGCTGGGGGAGTGACCTCATTCCCACCCCCATGATGCAGCTCATCCACAGTGGGAGCACTCACCCATGAGCAGGACAGCCAGTCACAAGACACTCCGTGGGTGTATCCCGTGGATCTCACAGATATCACTACCCAGCACTTCCCACTTGGTCTTGCACAAATGTCAGGGCATTTACTCTTGAGCTGTTTGTTAGTGCCGCTGCATTGCTATTGCTGAACTCAGGACTAAGAGCCTCAGGGTGGTAAATGTTAACAGTGGGAGTGTGGACGCGTGGAATTCCCTCCAGAAGGTCTCCTGATGCCTACCTGTAGGTAGACTTTGTTACTGAGACACAGCTGTGCTCTGAAGGCCCAGATGGATTACTTGTTTTGAAGCTTTTTTCCATTTCAAACTTTTAAAATTACTTCTCTTTTGTGTTTAACTCAACTCATTTTCTCCAGGCTCAAGATCGGTTGGCTATTGCATAGCTGGTGAAAACTGGGGAACACGAGGTGGGGAGACAGACTGAGAGGATTGAGTTTGTTCTGCCTCAGAGAGAAGGCTGAGGGGTGAGATTTTACTGCTGGCAGCAGCAGCTGAATGGGAGGCTGTAGGGAAGATGGAGGCAGACTCTTTCCAGAGTGTATGGGATTATGATAAGAAATTGGAGCGAGGGGATTTCAGTTATGGAAGAGGAAAAGCATTTTCAGTCTGATGATGGTCAAATGCTTGAACAGGGAAATAAGAGGTTGTAGAATCTCCATCTTTGGAGATACTGAAAGCTTTCAAAACTCAACTGCGCTGGTCCTGAGCAAGCTGGATCTGCTTTTGGGAAGGAGATTAGACTAGGTGTCCCTTTCAATCTGAATTAGTCTGAGAAGGCATGAAACGTATTTTCCTGGATGTATGGTAGCATATTAATGAGGAACCCTCATGTTTTCTGCAGATTTTGAATGATATGGAGATGATGGGAAGGGTGGAATGAGATAACTGACATTATCCTTGCTCACTTCTTGTACTGAAATATCAGTGAAATTGCCTGTGTAGCTTGAAAATAACTGAAGAGAAAGCATCTCATTCTGTGCAGCCAGCTGAATAGAGACAATAAAAAATGATCACTCTGCTATCTGTATTGCTGTAGAGGTGGCTAGAGGCACAGGGTGTGGCAGACACCAGCTGTCTGTCCCTTGTGGAGCTGTGGAAGGTGCCACACTGTTTTGGTTCTATTCACACTGGTAAGTACGTGGCTCAGTGAGAGAAGCCCATGGCACTGAGTCAAGGCAGGCAGGATGGCACTGAAAATTTCTTCTTGGCTTATAGCAGTGCATTTCCTAATCCCAACAATTCCTTCTGCCATGCTTAGTAACAGTTGCCACTTCTGCTAAAATAATCAATAAATAGCAGCTCTATTGGTGTTTCACTTGCTGTCAAAGTCCCAGGTGAGATAAACAAAAGTTTACAGTTCTTGCATAGCTGTTTTTATTACCACAGACTTCAGAACTGCATGAAATTGGGGCTGCTATTGTGAGGATTTTTCTACCATTCTAAATGTATTTCCTGTCTCAAAAATCCCATTACAGATCTGTCACCTGTAGGGATAGATGCTGATTCATTGTGTGCCAAAGTCTATCCTCTGTTGCTTGTTTGATGTTGGTTTTAGGTGGTGCTAGGAATTAGAGGCTGTATGAGTGTAGGGAGGCAATAAACACAATGGACCCAGCAGTCTTTGGAGAAGGATTTAATTTTATTACAGCTGCAAGGGCTACTCCTAAGTGCTGCCTGTTTGTGAGGGGGAGCATAAGCAGTTGCACAAATACACACTTTGCAGAGCGGGAGGGACTTTTAAGAACATAATGGGTTTTAGGAGAGGTTAAAGCTATCTTTCAATCCTTGATTTCTTTCAAATGATGTTTTTGAGCCTGTTAGCTGATCTTGGCATGTTACTTTTGCAGGAATGATTTTTAATGAAGAGGATCAGGAAGTGAGAGACTTGGGCTATCAGAAACATGCCTTCAATATGCTTATCAGCAATCGACTGGGATACCACAGGGAGGTGCCTGATACAAGAGACGCAAAGTAGGTGCTGATTTTTGGAGAGAATATGGTATAGTTTCATGTGCTCAATGGCTTGTTACACCTGATGTAGTATTTAATATTTCTGGTATAACATTTCTGTCGTACACTTTCATCTTCCTATGTTGCTGAAGGTGGATTTTTCAGCTATTTAACAAGAGTGCTTGAGGCTAGGGTTTTTATTCTTTGGTATTTTCTGTCTTTTTTGACTGAATATTATTTCTGGAGATCTAATTTTTTTTTGTCAGCTGCTAAAGGTATGTGATAGATTGTACACTGCTCTGAATATTTTCTATTAAAGAGCAGATATTTTTCTATAATCTATCTGGTGCATATAGTGGAGAGAACAACTCACCTCTGTAACAACAATAAATTGTCCCAACACTGAAAAATAAATAAACCTGCATCTATTTTTCTACTGGTTTCTCTGGTCTGGGTAAATGTAATTAATTGTACTTGCTGATATGTCTCTCCCAGAACTGAGCTCATTCTAGGTAAATGAAAGGTTTCCTTCTATACTTTCAGGTTTTCATTTTTATTTTCTTATTTTTATTGAATGCCCCCATGCCTTCGTATGGCATTAATCGGTGATATTGTGCCCTATTAGAAGTAAGGAGAAGCTTTTGAGAATAAGAAGAAATAATGATCTCTTGCTTTGAGTGGGATTCAGCTTGCAGATTAAGATGCTTAGATAACTGCTTGTTAGTCAGTTGTCTCTGCTTTTATTATAATTAGCAGAGATCCAAGTCAGTGCAGTTAATGAAGCATGCAGAGCTCTTCAGCTGACAAAACACACTTGACAGCCTTAGGGTGAGCTGAACACTATTTAAACTGCACTGACAGCAGTGACTAGACTTAAGTGTCTTAATCTGCCCTCTGAATCTCAACCTTGGTTGTGTAAATAGGCATTTAGCAGCAGTGGAAGTTTTCTGGGATAGCCAGCCCTGTGTCCAGCAGCTGGCCAATAAAGCTGTGGTATTTTTGTGGGCCTCATGCCTTGTTTACCCTTCCTGTACATGTCTGAGCTACCTGAGGGTACTAGACAGTATTTTGACAGCTAAAACAAGCCCTCACTATCTTCTGTTCTCTGCCTTGAGGATCTCTGGTTCTTATTCCCACCTCAGTCCATGATATCCTCTGTTTTCTAAGAAGCAGCAATGTTAACTATGAGTCTGTATTATGTGGAGAGTAACTGGCTGTGCTGAGCCCTACTATAGCTGTTACACATCTGGGCTTGTTATGTTCACGTTAGGGCTTCCTCCTACACATTTAACATTTGCTTATTATTTATGAAGTTTCAGCAGTGACCCAGCTCTGTGGAAACCCCTCTGTAAATAGTGACAACGAGTCTATTCCTGTTTGCAGGTGCAGAGAGAAGTCCTACCCTGCTGATCTGCCCTCTGCCAGCGTCGTGATCTGTTTCTACAACGAGGCGCTCTCGGCCCTGCTGCGCACAGTGCACAGCGTCCTGGACCGCACCCCCGCTCACCTCCTGCACGAGATCATTCTGGTGGATGACAACAGTGAATTGGGTGAGAGACCCTTTCAGGAATGTTACACTTCTGGGCCTTTCTGGGCTTTATTGATGGGTCAAAATAAATAGTGGGAGTCGTGATGCAAAACCGATTTGTACTGCAGCCCATCTCCAGAACGTGCCAGCTAGTAGGGATGTGTGGTGTCCTGAGATGCCCAAGGTGACATCGTCTTTGCCACTGGTGCCATTTTACTGATAAGCTTCGTATCATACAGGCTTCAACATTCAAAACCGGTTTTGAAGCTAATAGTGACAGAATCGAAGAATGTTAGGGGGCTGGAAGGGACCTTAAAGATCATCCAGTTCCAACCCCAGCTGCCATGGGCCCGGACACCTCCCACTAGACCAGGTTGTTCAAGGCCCTGTTCAACCTGGCCTTGAATGCTTCCAGGCATGGGGCATCCACAACCTCCCTGGGCAACCTATTCTAGTGTCTCACAACCCTCACAGAATAGAATTTCTAACTATAGAGTATCTAACCTAAATTTCCTTTCTTTCAATTTGTACCCGTTACTCCTTATCCTGTCAGTACAGTTCCTGATGACGGGGCCCCCTCCAGCTTCCCTGTAGGGTTCCTTCAGATACAGGAAGGCTGCAGTGAGGTACCCACAAAACCCTCTCTTCTCCGGGCTGAACAGCCCCAACTTTCCCCTGCCTTCACAGGGGAGGTGCTCCACTCCTCTTATCTCATGTCTCACACACACTGATGAGGGGGAGGTCATGAAGCAGTTGTTTATAGTTTGGGTTTTCTTAGCAGTACCTTGCTTGGGCTGCTCAGGTGCTGAGAGCGGATGACAGAGAGGCCAATACTCGCTGTGAATGCATCCGAAAGGAGCTGGAGGCGCACAGACTGTCCCGGCCGCAGTCTGGCAGATGGGCTGCTGTGGCACTATGGAAACAGTGCCGTGTTTTGTACTTGCTCAGCAGTTCGGACCGCGGCGTGCCGGGGCCGGAGCTCAGCGTGCCGGGGCCGGAGCTCAGTGTGGCTGGGCGAGCTCAGCGTGGCTGGGCGGGCTCTGCGTGGCTCTCGAACAGCCTCTTGTGGCCACCCCGGGAGCGGCTGTCCTGGCTCTGGGAGCAGCCTCTTCTCCCGCAGGCACCGAGAGGCCCTGGAGGGGTAGATGTGCTACAGAGTTGCTTTGCTCCTGTTGAAGGGTTGCGGCTTTTTCTCTCGATTGACAGACAAGGCAAAGACAGACACGCAATTCAAGTGTGGCCCTCCAAAAGCCCTTCATTTTGGCCCGTCAAAAGTCAAATGCCTGGTGAGGAATGTTAGCATAGTAGTTCTTGCCAGCAGGACTGTGCAAGTTCCCTGCTCACCTCTACACAAGTCCACAATTTTTTGCATTTTAAAAATTACTTTTAGATTGTATTTTTTTTAATATATGTAATTTTAGCTCCCTTGGTCTCATTGTTTGACTTCTGTTTTAAGGTCTCACTTGCTCTAAGAGACTGGTTAGATAACGTCTGCTGTAGTATGGCATTCTCTTGCTATGCTGGAAGTTGATTTCTCTTATGTCAGATCAAATGTCGAGATACAAGAGAGAACAAAGATCAAACACTGTTCCTTGCTAAGATAAGAATGTGTAATATTTAAAAGCTTGTTTTGTTTTGTGTTTTGGGAGCATATGCTTTGGTATAAAGTGTCTTGCGCAATTTGTTTTGTATTCAGAACGTGCCTTACTTCAAAACTCAGTCTTTTGAATGTGAGGATGCATTTGATTGATGCCAGTGTTGAGGCAGTAATACCATCACTCTTCTGGTCTGTTGTTAAATTGAAGCAATTAGCAAAGTTGCTCATTTGAACCAAATTAAGTTCGAAACATTCAAGTAGCTATTTTTGTCTTTCTGACTTCAAATGAACTTGTTCTGAAGTCAAAGGCAGGAGGAGGTATTGTTTACACAGAGAATTACTGCTCTTGATGCTAATGATCCTATATTTTTGCTGCTGCTTAATTTTAAGGGATAGATTCTTACAGCAGAAGAAATGCAAAGACGGTTTGGGGACTGAGACAAAGGATAAAAACTTTGGCTGTGCTATGGATATCATGAGCTCAGGCAGATTGCTTGATCTTTATGCCCCTTTGTTTTGTTTTTTAAATTAAAGATTAATTTTCCTTCCGTTGCCTGCTTTCTGAAGTGGTGTTTTAGGTGAAATTCTCACTAGTTCTTCACTTGTAAATATGGGAGCTGTGCTGCACATCAGTGCTGTTGTGCAAACCTCGGGCCTTTGCACATGGTTTTGTCTCAAAAAGCTTCTTAGACTCAATCAACAGCCTTACCAGCTAAGCAGGCATTGCCATGGCTCAGCTGAGCCCACTGTTGTATTTTTTTTCCATTCCCTGAAAGGCAGAATTTCTTTTTCTGGTATAGCTTCCTTCTCCCTGATTTAGCCTTAACCTGTTATGGAAAAGCCTGAGGATGTGTTTTGAAGGCTGTTACTGGAGGCATTCTTCTGTGTAGAAGGAGAGATTGAAGAACAGAAAAGGAGCCAATTGCCTGCAACTCACTACTTTAGAGTAGTTTAAAATAACACTCCAGACTCCCATCCTAGGTCCCACTTTGCCTTTGTTGCGTAGATATGGAGGAAGGTAATGCCTAAAGTAATTTTTGAAAACTGGCTAAAAGGGAGCAATTCTGTCCTTGGAGCAAAATTTCTCAGACAGGCTGTATTGAAGCAATTTTTTGGGTTATGTCAGAAGTAATCAGTGTTCCCAGTGGACATGAAGGCGACACACAAAAACCCATCCACAGCAAAAATCCCAAAATGTGTCTGAGACAAACCTGCCTGTTGAGGATGATCTGTGATACAGGCACAGCTGCCAGCAGAATGCCATTTTGTCTGGAGCAAAACTCTAATGGCTCTTACATGCTGCTGCTCAAGCCCATGTTGTGAACCTGGTTTAGCTCCTGGTATGGATGTGACATCTTTTCCCCCTTTTTATCTATTTTTGTTTAAAATTTTTCTTTTTTTTTTCAGAAATTTGCAGATGTGAAACTCTTTCCTCGTTTATTTGCCTCATCTGCTGTAAGGGCTGAGTTTGCTAACTGAGCTTTTCCTCTTTGTGCTGGCCCATTGTTTCTGCAGGTGTACACTGTTCTTCTGCTATAATGAATTGGGAAGAATGACTCAAACACTATTTTATTTTAGGTTTGCAAATCTGTCTGTCATGCTTGAATGGGTATCTCATTTGGGTAGCACCTTAGAGATTGTTTCATCAATTTTCTAGGAGTCTGCTCCTGCCTGAAAGTTCTTATTCCACCTTAAGGTTACAGCTGTGACTTCCACATGTATTCCACTGGCATTTAATCTTGTTAACAGCAACTTTCGTGTTTGAGCTGACATTCGTCAGAATAATGTTTACTTTGGCATATCCTCTGATGAATGTCTGCCTCTCAATCCCAAGGTTCTCTGTGAAATCTCAGTTGTGTTTTTGTTTTTCTTTCTCATTTTATATTCCTCTTTATTTCTCCATAAGCTTATTAACTTATGCTTTTCCAGTACTTCAGTCTTCATGTGTCCATCTTCTCTTCAGTAGTCCTGCTTTAATGTTAGAAACCACTGACCTTGGGTTAAAGAAGTATTGTTACTCTTAAAATTGCCATTGATGTTCTCTAAGTTACTGTAGTGCCTATAGACTCCAGTGAACCCTGCACTCCTTCAAAAGCACAGGCTTGCCAGCAGAAGCTTTGATCCTTTCGGGTTTTAGTAAAGCCACCAGCTGTGAGTGAGTTGTACTTTGTATCTGTTGTTCTGTCAGTTAAGCAGGTACAGATAGTAAAAGGTGTCTTCTGAAAGTTGTCAGCATTTGTTTTCCTGTACAGAATGTAGTAATTGAAGTCATTTGCCTGTGTGAAGCGTTTATTGTTGCGTCTGTTGCAAATGCCAGTTGACATGAGAAGAATTTGGAAATGTGTTTCTTTGAACAGCACTTTTTTTTTTGAGTCTGGTGGTTCCAGTTAACTTGAGTAATGTACTAAAGGCAGTGGAGGGCAAGTGTGGGATAGGAGATGACTGACTCTCCTTATGATTCTCCTGGTTTGAAGCTGTGCTGTGTCAGGGTAACTTTTTGATCAAAATTTTGGCCGTTTTTGAGTTAAACGTCTCGGGACTTTAAACAAAGCTTTCAGAATTTCTGCCCTGTTGTTGAATGTGTGTTTTCCTTTTCTCAGCTGATTTGAAAAAAGACTTGAGTGAATATGTTAAAACTCAGCTTCCCAAAACCACAAAATTGGTAAGAAATGAGAAGAGGGAAGGCTTGATCAGAGGAAGGATGATTGGAGCCTCTCATGCCACAGGTACCCTTGCTTATTTCTCTTTTCCTTGCATACTTTGGCAATAAATTGGTTGGGTGACTTCTCTTTTTGTAGTGCAGCTTTTCAGATGTTGAATGTTTGACCTGTGGTTACTTTAGCCCCCTGCAGGGGCTTTGCATGTCATGCCACACTCTAAGCTACACAATTTAGCATTATCTCAAATGATAACTGCAAATTTGGATCCAAATTTGAGTGGTTTTTAAACCTTGAGACACTTTGAGTGTCTCAGCTGTTGATTCTTTTTTTTTTCCTGAAGACATTTGCTTTAAATAAAATGAGGTACTTTTTTTAGAGTGGATAAGTGAAATTGTGAAACAAAACCAGTATTGTGCTCTAAAAAAGTAACTTGTTTTATTGAAAGTTACTAACACAACTTATCATCATCCCAAATCTTCCCCTGCACTATCTCAAACAATGATTGCAGTGTTAGTGAGACAATGTAGAATTTTCCATATTCTTGCCCTGAAGGAATGTTGTCTCAGGAGCATCTCCATGTGGTCAAGATACTGTAGTTGCAGAATGTTTTTTCCATGTTTTATGTGCAAACTTCTGCTCTAAAATGAAATCTGTTCCCTTTTAAGGTACACTAACCTGGTTTCTAATTCTCAAATCTAATAGCAATTTTTCTTGTATAAGCTCTTCTCTTGCAGTGAGTGTTAATTGGGAAAACCAATATTTGGTGCTTTATAAACCACCTTTACCAGGATGTTCTTTCAGTTAAATTCTTTGGCATCTGAGAAAGTGTGTGCTACTTTCTTAAATAATTTTGAGTGGCAGATAAGTCTCTTAATTGGTGTTTACTCATTAGCATTGTAATGGCGTAATCCAAAGAGAAGATTCTGCTTGCATTTTACAAGCTGTGCTAAAATTCATTTCAGTTAGCGCAATTTTAAGTAATTTTATTGAGCTTTTGAACTATTTGACTTCCATCCCCGTTCCCAGTCAAATACTGTCTGTGGGGTGACTTGTTATATTTGCGTGTTCCAAAGTTGTTTTCTTTAAAGCTGTTCCCCGTCTCTCCCACGTTATTCTAGTGTTATATAAATTATATGTTGTGTCATAAAGATGCTGGTGCCTTCTTAGACCAAGGGAGCACGAGGGGGTGTCACAGATCGAACTGCTCCTGCTGACTGTGGCAGGTAATCTGCGTGTGAATTGACAAGTGTTGCTTTGGTGAATGCACACGCGTTCGCGCTTAATTGCGCGTTTGTGTTCCCTGGCACCGCGGGTCTTTGTCTTGTGTGCCCTGCAGGGAAGGTGCTGGTGTTCCTGGACAGTCACTGCGAGGTGAACGAGATGTGGTTGCAGCCTCTGCTGACTCCCATCAGAGAGGATCGCAGGACTGTGGTGTGCCCTGTGATCGACATCATCAGTGCTGACACCCTCACCTACAGCTCCTCCCCCGTTGTGCGCGGGGGCTTTAACTGGGGCCTGCACTTCAAATGGGATCTCGTTCCTTTGTCAGAACTGGAAGGACCCGAGGGAGCCACCGCTCCAATCAAGTAAGGTTCCTCCTCTGTGGTGAGAAGCTCTGTGCAATACAGCGATGATCAGAAGCACTTCCTGAGCAGTAGGGAGTCTTCTCTTTGCAGGTTTAGGAGCAGATGCCTAAGCTGTCAAATATCTGACTTGTTTATTCCACGTAGAAATGAGTAATAGTAACCAAAACTATTTCAGTTTAATTTCTTGCACTTAATCATAAATTAGATATATCTGTTTTGTTAGGTCAAACTTCTAGAAAATACTTATACAATAGCAGTTTTTGCTGAAGACAAAATCCTGAGAGAGTTTATGATAGTCTGTATTAAATCTGTCCAATAATTTCACTTTGGACCTATGCATTGATGTTTGTTTCCAGTCTGTCAATGTGCTTGGCTTAATGATAATTTGGATGCTGCCTTTGTGGTAGGAGTAGCCTGCATATCCCACTAATAGGAACGATATAATTTCTGTGATGAAATGCTAAAGAATTGCTAGATTGGAAAGATCTGTGTTTGTGGTAATAGCAATTTGTTTTTGCAGTCTTCTGAGAGTTGTTTGAAAACAAAAGTCTCGGTAAAGCTCAACACTGGGACTTGGAAGTCACTTTCCTTATCTTGTAACCATAGATGTCTGTGTGAACAGGACAGAACTGGCAATATCTGGCTCTAGTGGATGTGTAGCTGATGTAAAAGGGTGTCAACAGGCACCGTTTTTTTAGGAGCAGACATGTATAGTTCGGAAATGAGAATAGAACTGTTCCAAGTGAATCCCTTCACGAAAAGAACCAGAGCTGCTACAGCAAAGGCAAGAAGCTCTTTGTGCTTTTTGTAGTTGCAGTTATCAATGTCAGTACAGAATTCAGGTTCGTCAGGTGGAGGAACTTCACCCTTTTTACAGACTGGCTCCTTGTGGATAAGATTTGCCGGGTGAATCCGAAATTGGGTGTGTTTTCATCTCACTCTCATTCTCTTTCCTTGGACTCTAAATGTATTAAAAAGTATTTCAGGCTGCCACAAACAGTTGGAGCGCATCATCTGACAGCTCTGCAGTTGGCCTTCCTGTGTCTCCCCATCCCAAGACTCTGTCTGAGAAGCCAGGAAACTTATTAAATTATTTACCAGTTTGATTGGCTTGTTTGGAGAGTGTCACTGTGGCAGTTTCTGAGCCTGGAAGGGAAAAGACAGACTGCAATCATTTGAGTGAGGAATCAGCATTGAGTGTTAAAATCCTTATTCTGTTAGGAGGTATTCTCATATTTAATTTGGTCGGTGGCTGGAGGTTAGCTGCTGCTGTGCTCAACAGTGTTGTGGCATTATTTCAACTCACTTTTATGAAAAAATCCTCTGTTAAAAAGACAGAGAACTTTGTAGTTAAAGCAAGTGTAATAATCTGAAAAGATTACCTTTTCCGAGNTTTTTACAGACTGGCTCCTTGTGGATAAGATTTGCGGAGTGAATCCGAAGTGGGGTGTGTTTTCATCTCTCTCTCATTCTCTTTCCTTGGACTCTAAATGAAGAGTATTTCAGGCTGCCACAAACAGTTGGAGCGCATCATCTGACAGCTCTGCAGTTGGCCTTCCTGTGTCTCCCCATCCCAAGACTCTGTCTGAGAAGCCAGGAAACTTATTAAATTATTTACCAGTTTGATTGGCTTGTTTGGAGAGTGTCACTGTGGCAGTTTCTGAGCCTGGAAGGGAAAAGACAGACTGCAATCATTTGAGTGAGGAATCAGCATTGAGTGTTAAAATCCTTATTCTGTTAGGAGCTATTCTCATATTTAATTTGGTCGGTGGCTGGAGGTTAGCTGCTGCTGTGCTCAACAGTGTTGTGGCATTATTTCAACTCACTTTTATGAAAAAATCCTCTGTTAAAAAGACAGAGAACTTTGTAGTTAAAGCAAGTGTAATAATCTGAAAAGATTACCTTTTCCGAGCATGAAAGTGATTTTTCCTACCTAAAGGTCTCTGCCTCCTTTGAAAAAGGAGCTAGATTGCTATTTAACCTTTGAAAATGGCTTTCCATCCAACAGGAAGTATTTCATTTTAGAGACCTTCACAATGAAATATTTTGGTGTCAGAGTGGGAAAATTGGGAGCAACCTTTCAACCCAGGTTTTAAGGTGACAGAAACTGTAGTAGAAATCTGTGTGAAAACAAGAAATGAAATCTTGACCTGGACTTAGTTTCATCACAGGGTTTTATTTGCAAAGATGGGAAAAAGCTTTTTTCCAGCCCATTGGATGTTCCAACTCTTATATCATGTTTTTATGTAGTGTTTTTACTCTTTTATACTCTTGTTGGTCATCTGCATATTCCAGTGTTGTGATACAGTAGCAAGACAATCTAGAGACTGAACAGTGTGGATCATCTGTGGATTTTTATAAGATAAAACACATTCTAGTAACACGCAGCAAGGTGAAAAACTGGGAAATGCCAGAAGGACCATCCGTATAAATACACAAACTGTGAATAACTTGCCAGTAAACTGATAATTGAGTCAGTGATGAAACAAAGCTGCCTCTGGCACTGTCGTTCCTCTTTCTCTGTCCTATCCCTTTTCCTCAAGTTTACCAGGTAAAGAAATTTGATTTATAGGTACTGGAACAATGGAAGATCACAAATATCAC
>VYZQ01063722.1:22967-40118 GCA_013400655.1 Mystacornis crossleyi
GTGTTGGGGATTTTTGCTGTCTTTAGAATGTGCTTTCCTGGCTTTTGGTTCTGAAGATGGATTTGGATAGAGAGAAATTTGGCCTCAAATATTCACGCTCTGTTGGTTTATGATAAGGGTACGGTGTAATTAGTTTCCAAACTCATTGCTTTTACTGGGTGATTTTCTGCAAAGGTAAACATTTGCTTCTGAGGCCAGTGATGGTTTTTATAGTCTCGCCTGTTACATAATGAACAAAAAATGAGTTTTTCTCCTCTTTTTTTTCTTCAAAGTAGAAGTGAAGAGAGAATTTTTTATGTGCATTCATAAAGGAAGTCATTAAATTCGTGCCTTAGCTCTGACACCTTTGCTTATGGGTTTGTATGCAGGCAAAGCCACCAGACAAGTTGCATCTGCTCTTTCCAGTGTCAAATTCACTTGATGTGTGCTTTTTATGCTTCCCAAAAATAATGGATAGTTTTAAGCCCAAGACAACTTTCTCACTGTCTTCTCTGTGAAGGAGAATACTCTGGAATAAACTGCTTCATGCACACACAGATTATGGTTAGCAGGTTCCCTTTTTGCTCAGTAGTTGGAAGCGTTTGTAGTGATGTCCCCACAGGGGACACAGGCTGCAGTAGCTGCCGACAATTGCTGGTTCTGCAGGAAGTGAGTCAGGAGGACCTGTGTTCATGCAGGACCTATTGACACCATTAGATTTTTTGCTTGGAAGCAGCTGTCTGGGAATCCATCATTTGTGCAGTATTTTTATAGCAATATCCCAGCCAAGCTGTGTAGTTAGTTATGTGGTTTCCCTGAATAAAACTGATACAATGGGCTGATTCCCCTAGTACTCCCCCAGTCAGACCTTTATTTCTCCTTTTTTTCTTATTTTGTTAAAAATTTAATAGCTTTCTGCTTTCATTCAGGCAGAAAGTTAACTGAGGAATTGTTGATGTTGGAGAGAGCTACTTGAGGGATCTGAATATCTCAGCAACACTTAAGGGTAAATCTTCCCAGCAGTTATTTACCATGGTTTAATTTTGAGAAAAACTTTGTGAACCCCTTAAGAAATGGGGAGAAGAGGCAGAAAAATGCAGTTCCTTGGCTTGGTTCTCTGGAGTTCAAGAGTTATACCCAGCATTGTATGAGAGAGTCAGCTTTGGCTCTGATGATTGTATAAACTATTTCCAGATGCCTGCAAGGAACAGAACGATCAGCCAATGTCACCACTGCGTGCCAGACTCTTTAGGATTTGGGAGGAATCGCTCCAAATCTCAGTTCATTCTCAAAAACTAATTGGGCCACAGATAAGTGGTGGTTTGACAGCTGGGAAGAAATGTAATGATCACAAATGGTGGCAGTTGTTGCCAGTGTTATCAAATGCTGGCCATCATGGCCAATAAAAACAAGAACAAAAATCACACAAAACTCATGTACTCTATGCTTTAAAAGCCTTCTGTTGAGTGAGGAATGATGAAAATGAGATCTGTCCTAGATCTGGGGTGCGAGGATATATTAGTTAGAGTGTTTTGTGTAATTTGTTTTAGATGTGTGTTGGGAACGGGAGAAAGAAATATGGTGCACTCGAGGTGATTGTTGTTGTGCCTTGGGACAGCAATTTCCAGAAATGGGGTTTAGTGAAAAATGTTATTTGGTATTTACGCTAATTGTTGCTGTCATGTAACTGAGCAGTTTGTTCCTTTTATTACTGGAAGTGTATTTTGGTTTCTAAAAATTTGTAGAGTCAATAGAAATGCCAAGACAGCTATGGATGTCTTCATAATAAAATTCAGCTGGCTAGTTAATCAGCCTGGCCTGGAGTTCAGAACAGTAAATTCTTTTTTCCTCTACATCCAGCTCCAGATTGGAAATAAGTATTTTTAATGTGGGTGTCAGGTCTGAGGCCCTGCCATCTCTCAGCTCGTGGTGTGCAGGCAGTGTTTGCTGTCTGAAGAGCCTGATCCCCACCACGTTAGGGGAAGAAAAATATTCAGGCTGAAAAGAAGTCTTCTGCTGGCCAGCAGTTAGTTCAGGGCATGTCTGTAATTTAAAGCCAGAATTAGAGATGTTTTGTTTCCCTGAGTACCTCTGTGAGGATGCATCAAGATCTTCATGACTTTTTGATTCTTGAAATGGAGCAACCTAAACTTTGCTCAGCAGAAAATGTCTTGGGTGTCACTTAGGGTGGGCATCATTGTTCAAATCAGGAGAGATTGCCAACTTTCTGAGAGCCTCCTTGTTTGCTCTGATAGTAGATGCTTACTACTATCAGAGGTTGTGCATCACAGGACAGGCTTCTGACCCAAAATCAGTCTTCTGATACACCATTCCCCTAAATCAGACTAGGTAGGGCATTTGAACAAAAATAGCACTCGTGTGTTTGTAACACGTTGTTTTCTTCCCTGATCCATCGATAAAATACCATAGCTGACTTTTCAGTTACGTAAATGCTCTTGAAAATCAATTTGCAAACAACATAAATCCCTGAAGTTGTTTTTATTTCAGTAATTCCTTCTCCCTTCTCAGGGAGGCGGTCCTGTTCCATGAAGAGAGGCTGTAGGAGGAGACTTAATGTTTAGCTAAACTATAGTAAAATGCAGTTTATACAGTACAGTCAATATTCCTGAGCAAAATTTGTGGGGCCTCAGACTTCCATGGAGAGTGCAGAGGGCAAAGAACCTTGACAGAGTATGACCAGCGTGTGCAGAGCCAGGATGTGTGTGCTGCACTTGAACCAGGGAGAGAAATCTTGATGTAATTAGAAAGCAAATTGGAACTGCTTAACGCAATTTTTTCTCCAAATTATCTGAAAAAGAGAATGGTATTTTAAAAGGGCAGGGTTTTTTATTACTGGAAGTGTTGGCTGAGTTGTTTTGAGCACACTAGGGATCATGGGCTTTGAGCACACTTCGAGATCTAGGGCTGTTGTTTACTCTGACTATCAAACTGTTTTCCTTTCATAGCTCTATCACCTCCAAACCAACAAATGCCTGGTTGCCCAGGGCCACCCAAGTCAGAAAGGAGGCCTGGTGGTGGTTCGGGAATGTGACTACAACGATCAGAACCAGGTATGAGATTCCCAACTATATTAAATAGTGATTCATGTCTTTAAAATGACCAAGATGTTTTCCTGCTGGCAGAGTGCCCTGGTGTGACATCTCCTCGGCAGACAGGCTGCTCACAGAGGCTCATTCAAACCCTGGGGCTGGCCAAGGACACCGTGGAGCTCCTACTAATGCTGAGTGTGGATATTATCATCTCCTGGCTTTATGGCATGAATCTCTGGGTTTGGCTGAAGGCTGCCCTGAAGTGGCTCCTGACGGGTTCATAATCCATTGATTGGCACTTCAGAATTTGTAGCAGCTCTTTCAGTCGGGTTCTCATATTGGAATTTAAAGCAGCCTTTTGCTGCCCCGCTGGTGTCTGTGTGCTGTACAGTCTGTCCCCTGCTGCTGGGGTGGCTGTATTTTGGGGTAAATGAAGGATTTGTTGTTAAATAGAAGGAATTCAGAAGATTCTCTGGCTTTGGATTCAGGTGAATTGCTGATCTGAGGGTTAATTAGGGATGGGTGTGAAAACCTGATGAGAATTTTTGTATTACTACACGAAGCCTTTGCTGTTTCACTTCTTTCAGGTGACAGAAATTCAGGACTTGGATAAAAAGTCTCCAGGGTAGAGAGATCTTCAGCTAATGCCATAAAGGCTTACCTAGCTAAGAACTACATTGAGAACATCGTGATTTAGGAGCCCGTGGGATCCAGTTCTAAAAGCTAGGTTGGATCTAAAGAGAAAAGTAATCAAAGACACAGAGCAAATGGAACATGGGATGTAAAGCAGCACAGCTTTAGTAAAGGTGGGCTGTGCTGGACTAACTTGATACTCTGTGACACAGGCAAGAGTTTGCAGGGTATGGAAACTGCAGCAGTGGAAGCAGAGTGATTTGTGATAGTCCCAGCAAAATGCTGTGTGCTTTGTCACCTAATGGGGCTTTCTGCCTCCTGCTTGTGGCCTCACCAGCTGAGTGTGACAGAGGAAGGCAGAGGAACCGTGAGGGATGTTTGCAGTTCTCTGGATGTGTGGCTGGCTCTTGACATGTGGCCTCAGGTCCAGCTGTCAGACAGGAGCAGGGAATCCTTGTGCTTCACCTCTGGAGCACTGAGAAATCATCACTGTGACCGAACTGCGAGTCCCTGTGTGAAAGGGGGATTAATTAAAGCTGCAGTGGGAGTGAAGGATTTCCTGTTTGATCCATTCCATTAGCTGTAAGGTGGTCAGCAAGTCTGGCAAATATAAAGAGTGTGGAAGTGTAATAGTAACTGATGGGCACCATCACCAAGGGATTGTACATTTGCAGTGCCAAGGCTACAGTGCTGCTTTCTGAGCCATTCTGTCTTTGGCCGAGAAAGCAAAAATGACTGCCTGGGCATGATGTCCACACAGTTATGCTTCACTTCTCCTTGCTGCAATATTTCTCATAATGAAGCGCCACATGCCCGAAGGAGAAAGTCTGTTGGTTTTCCATATCAAAACCTTTTTCTGACTTTTTTTTTTTATCCAGGAGAACAAACTTCAGTTAGCCCTTTGGTGCTGAGAAAGACAAATCCATGCTCTGATTGTTGATCTTTGGCTTCTTCTCTCATGAATCTGGTTTACTGGTGGTAAATTTAGCAATTAGCTCTCATGAAAAAACTGGCTGTGCTATCTTCTTTCACAATGATTTTGTTCTCCAACCAAGTATGTCAACCAACACTATGTTTTCCTGCTATTAGACTTATTTTGTTCTCCTAATAAATCCCAAGAGTGCATTCAGCCAACTTGCTGTCATAACCTCTTGAACAATCTTAGTATAGATATGTGAGAACAATGTAGAGAAAGATGACACTTATTTAGCAGCTTCTGCTTATAAAAATAGCAAGAAACATCCTGACTATTGGCAGCTTTTAGCTGTTGTTTCACTCAACTCGTTGGTGTTTTCAGCTGGTTTTGCTCTAGAATTATCTGTTTTACGCCTTTGTCCTAGGAAAAAAGGCTGTGTTTGATCTGGTGAATGCATGTGAGAGCTGACCAGCCTCTCTAAAGTCATGGGACTGGCCTGAAAAGCAATTCTGTTTTGCCTTTAGTTTATGCTTGCTTTTTCTTCTCTGGCCTTCCTGGCCGCTAAGGAATTTCAAATTCTCACTTAACTTGGATTTAAAAGAAGGAACAGGTATTATGTAGCTTTCAATTGTATCAACATTATGGGTGATCCTTTTCACTGTAGTTAACTTAGGTGGTCATCATTAAGTAGAGTTGAAAATCAGTCAAGTGCCTCACACTCCCCTGTTTTCTCAGGCTTGACGTGACTGACATTCAGTTCATATTTTTGCTATAAAAAGAAAATAATAAGGGAAGTGGTTCTCATATCTAGAAAATATATTAAAGATTATGGCTTTGAGTTATAATGAAAACTAGGATGCTCCATTAACTGTAACAGAAATAGTCTGGGATAATTTTGGGGACTGAACAGAAATCTAAGAATAAGTAATGAAAATCTTGTTAGAAATAGCGCAAGTGGAAGAGGTGAGGGGATCCTACAGAACAGAGGTTTGAAGTGACAGAAGAGGCATCTGCCCTCTGGACCTTGAAAAAATGTACTCAAGCCCAGGGCTTGAGAAAAGGTCTGTTAAAGCTCCTGTAGCACTTAATGAATGTCAGAATATGTCCTTTACAAGCTGTTCAAGACTCAGAGACTACAAGGTTTAGCTCCCACATGCAATTCTTCTGTAAGAAGAATTCTTCTGTAAGATCTCTCTCCCTAAGTCTCTAGATCATGGTTATTAGTTTGCTTTTCTGACACAGGACGTGTCTGAGTGAGTGTGAAGAAGTGCAAATTCAGTGTCGCTGCTTTTCCGCAAACCACTGAAGGAACAATTCTTTGGTCCCTCTAATGCTTGTTGTGAATTATCAGTGGCACACTGAACTGTGGAGCAGAAGGCCTGAACCTGCTTTGGAATGACCCTGAGGAGGATGTTGGGTTTTCAGAGTAGCAGTGGCTTCAAGCAATGATTGCAGAGCACCAGCCTTGGCTGTTTGTGGTGATTGTCACAGGCTGTTGGCTGCTGTGCTCTCACTGCTGTCCATAATAACAGGAGCTGAGGTACCTGCAAACGGATGTGATGGTGCAAATTGCTGGGCACATCTCCTCCTCAGGGCTGAGGCAGCTCTTTTGTGCTCTGAAGCTGAATTTTTATCTTTTACAAACTGTCTGACGGAATAATATAGCAGTGCCAAGCTAAGCAACAGATTGTGATTGTTGGAAGTACTGGAATACTACATGGGTCGTGGCAGAGATTTTCTTTCAAACAAAGGGCTGTTTCTGCAGTAGTTACTGTCTTGTGTCTTCTGAAAGTTTTCAGTGTATTTCTCTAGCGCTAATGCAATTTGCGGATCAGATAAAAATGTGTATCCACAAAGCTTTGCCAGTTGGCCAGCCATGCCTTTTGCTGCCCTCCACTGATCTCTGCAAGCCAAAGGGTAGGCAGATGCTTCCTGGCTTATTTCATATCTTTTTGAAATTCAGCAGAAGGCTGTGGGATTTGTCTGAGTTTCATGGATGAAGTAAAGTCCCAAAGGTACTGAAGTCCTAGGAAGCTCAGTCTGAAATCTGTAAATAGCTTAAACTACATTTTGAGGGGTCTGAATTAAACATCCAATTCTTCCTAAGCTGCACCTGGGTAAAAGTAGCTTAGACTAACAGAGCTCATGCTTTGGACCTCCTCCCATTTATTTTGTCCACAAGATCTACATGCTGTGCACCCGCCTGAAGAGGTCCATGCACCTTTCATTTTATCCTGTTGCCTGTATTGAGAGATAGGGGGGAAAAAAGCTGCTTGAAAGAGGCCAGTCCTACAACATTCATCAAATTAAGTATTTTATTTAACCACAAACATGATCAATTTCATTATGGAGAGAGGATTTTTCCATAACATCTGCTATTTAGGTTTTATTTGAAAACAGAAATGATTCATTGTGTGATTCTACTTGAATCTCACTGATTTTGTTTGACACCAGTGAAAATGGCCAGTGACTTTCCTTAGAGCTTTGGAGCAGATCATTGCCATGTATCTCTAGGGGACAGCAATTAAAGGTGCTGCTTTTCTCTGTGTGGGAACTGGACACAATCCCAGTTTTAGAAACCAAAGTCTTCACAGTGATGCTCTCCTAACTCTGCTAGTTAGGAAGTGCATGCAGGTTGAAAATATCTTGCACCTCTGTTACCTCTTTTTTTTTTAATAGGTTAGATTTTTTTAATGGTGGGTTTTTTTTTGTTTTGTTTTATGGTTTTTTGGGGTTTTTTTGTTTGTTTGTTTGTTTGTTTTTTTAAGAAAATGCATAGGAGGATAATATGAGATCTCTCAGAAATGAGACATAAATCCTGGGAAGGCACCTTTCTGCTTACAGACTTGTGATATTGTGCTGCCTGCCAGAAGTTTCTTTCCTGCATGGGGCTGTTGCTCCTGACAGCCTTTAACAAGAGCTGAACATCATCCTTTCAGTCTTCAGCAGAAAATCAGTTAATAACTTTTGGAGTACGCTAAGGCTTGCAGTTGTGTAACAAAGAAACCTCATGGGGTGGCTTTGCTTTCCTGGTGCTTGAATCTGTTAATAATCTGCAAGTTCACAGTGATATTCTAATCTGGATTTGGAACCAAATTTGAGCCTATTTTTCCTCTTTGTTTTCTACACTAAACACATAATTAGTTTGAAATTAATTTTCGCTGTCTTGTGTAAGCCTTTCTGGAGAAGTATCACACTGGATTTAACCACTGTCTTGTGTTCTTTGCCATCATTCAGCTTTTGATTGAAGGTCTGTTCCCTGTGTCACTGCAGTCTTCTCTCTCCGTTCTTACCAGTTCATCTCTTGTTTGGATTTGGCTCCATCATTTTTCTTTTAATAGTGATTCTCTCTGGCAAGTCCTGTAATTTCTTCATTCTCTCCTCTCTTTTTAATCTTGCCATGCTTATTTTTTCATGACAGGGTTTAAACACAAAAGATTATTTTAGAAGGCACAGAATGCCTGAGGTTAGGGCAAATTTTAGTGTGATCCCTGCACTTCTTCCAAGGAGGCCTTCCTTGTGTTATAATAGGCACTGTGATAATGAGCTGTGTGCTTTCCAGTCATGCCTCCAACTGAGACTGTGTCCCAAATCCCAGCACCCTCCAGAAGGCTGGGTTTAGTTTCATAGGCCAAAAAAAGAGACAAATCAAAATTTATGTGCGTGATTTTCTGCCTGGAATTTGGTATTCCATACTCTGACTGTGAAACTCATGCAGACTTAATGAAAAAAAAAAATTACACAGTGAGCATGGCAAGTGCAGCACTGAGCTGTGAGAAATGGGAACAGGGCTGGAACAGGAGCACAGCAGAGGAATTTAGTGTGTCTGTGGGTACTTCAGGGATGGGTATGAGGGGCTCAGCTCTTCTTGTTCACAGGCTCAGAGTCAGGGGGAAGGGAGTTGCCTTGCTCAACATCCCCAGAGGGTGGCAAGTGCTGTCCAGGTGCCCTGTGAATGCCAGGGCTCCACTGTGCTTTTGGAATAGCTGGCACTGGGTGTTGAGCCAGATGGCCCCAGGATCTTCCCTGCACTGCAGGGCTACAGTTTCCATTCACTTTCTTCTCTTTTCTCTACCCCTCTGTAACCCAGGATATTTTGAGGAGCACACCCCCAAGTTCCTTCATTTCTCTGCCTTCTGCCTTGGGATTCAGAGTCTCCTGTTGGTTACGAGAGCTCTGGGTCCTGCACAGCGCTGATCCTGGCCCAGGTCTTTGCAGGCCTGAAGGAGCTGAACAAGGGAGGGAGGATCAGCAGCTCCTGCAGTTGGACCAGGCTGCTGTTCCTGCTTCCCTGAACGTCCAGCTGTGCCAGATGTGCCTTGCTCAGAGCAGCTCACAGCGCCAGCAGGATGTGGGCATGAATGGCAGCAGCTGAAGGTGGCTGACACTTTTCTGTGCCAAGAATAAAAATACCTGCTCTGCTCAAGCAGCATGTGGGAGAGGACAGACTGACAGCTCGAGTGTGTCCTTGCTGCTTGTTAGAGCTGACAGTGGTTTTCAGTGAGATCACAGAGAAACTCTTCTATAAAGAGTTTACTCTCAGTGCATTCCTGCTTCGTGCAGGTGGGCCCCAGGGAAGGGGCTGCATTCAGTTCTCACCACTCACTGCAAGGCCCATCTCTGACATCCAGATGCTGAAGCACCACCTCTGTAGGTGAGCAAAAGATTCAAGGAAACTGCCCTGAAACATTGCAATAAGTGTCTTTGTGTCTTCTCTTTCAGGTCTGGATTTACAATGAGGATCATGAGTTGATTTTAAACAATCTGCTTTGCTTGGATGTTTCGGAAACTCGCTCGTCCGATCCCCCTCGCCTCATGAAGTGCCACGGCTCCGGTGGCTCCCAGCAGTGGACATTTGGGGTCAGTGGAGAGGCTGGCATATGGCACGTTAATTGCAATCAGCATCTCAATCAGTGACAGCAGCCCTAACGGGACATCAGGGCTGAGTTTAATTGTGACTAAACCTGAGATGTACCAAGGCAATTGCACTGTACCAGGCCCAGCCCACGGTTCAAGCAGCCTGTACAGAGGTTGCACAGGCTTTGATGGCTGCATTTCAGTCTTTGTAACACTTCTGCTGAGCTCGGGGACATGCAGGCCCTTTGCAATATAAAAAGGTTTCTGCAGCTCCACTAAACCTTTCTTCTGCCAGTTACAGCCACCCACAGCACTGTGGCTCATCTGGGATGTGCCGGAGAGAACAAAATCCACCCCACGGCTTTGCTGTGTTGCGTTTGCAGGCCTGGGAGACAGGAGGAGTCCACGTGGTGATTCCTGCTTAGTGCTTGAAGCAGCACAGTTGCTTCTGCCCTGTAATTGATCTCGTTAGTTTAATTGTTAAAGCCTGGAGTGGCCAGAGTTTAATTGTTAAAGCCTTGAGTGGCCAGTTCTGCCGAACTGAGCCCGTGCTGCTCACACATGGAATTTGTTTCCTGGGTATTCAGTCAGAGGCTGCCCCTCACATTCCCTCGGCCCAGCAGAGAGTCTGTAGCACAAACATGGTTGAACAAAGGGGAGGGAGGGCCCTGCCAGCAGTGCCAGTTGTGCTTCCAGCACAGTCTGTCTCGGGTTCAGACCGTGCTCCTTGTTGGGGTGTCCCATAAGTCCTGCTGCAGCCCGGGATGGTGTGGAGATACAGAGGCAGATACCATGTGAAATAGCCCGGGCTGTGTGTGTCTGACACTTGCACCAGCAGTGCCACAGCTGCCAGGGGCACTGAGAGCAGTGAGCTGAACAGTTGTGCTGATGAGAGGCTACTGAGGGTTCTGCAGCTTGTGCGAGCAGGCAGGGGTTTTACAGGCCTGAGGGAATGGCCACTGACACTGCTGGTGCCTGTGCTGGTGGTGGAGAGTCCGCCCTTCGTGGGTGACATGAGGGCTTTGGGCTGGCCACTGCCACTGTGGGTGCGGGAGGTGGGTCTGTAACAGGGTCACACTGGTGCTCCTCAGTGATCCACTGAAAAGAAAGTGAATCAAATTCCAGGATTGATTAGGAAGGGAATAGGAGCCGAAGCAGGAAGATGTCAGCACACCATTGCAGTTTGCTTGTACTGCGTGTGCTGGTCACCTCCTCTCAGAAAGGCTAAATTAGGGCTGAAGAAGGCTCAGAGGGGCATGGCAAGGCAAATGGAAGGTGTGGGGCACCTTTCCCATCAGGTATACGAGAGCTGGCTGGGGCCCTTTAGATACCAAGTCTTTTGGAACAAGGGGACATCGACTGAGTGCATCACTGATACAGGGAAGTACTGACTGTGCACTGTCAGTTGTGGCACAAGACGTGGACCGGGGGGCTTTTCTGAGGAGTGTTGTGTTTTCTTACCATGCCCTCCTGCTTCACTGGACGTCTGGTTATGGCCATAAGCAGTGACAGAGCCTGGCATGGCTCGTGTATCTGCTCCCTCTGTGCAGGAGAGCAGGAGGTGGCTGCCCATGGGAGCTGCTGGGGCTGGGCAGAGCCCTTTCCAGGGCTGCAACAGGCTGTTGGGACAGGAGATGGCACGGTCCTCTGAGGGCAACGAAAGAATAGGATCTGCTTCCTTCTCACTCTTGGCTGGGGTTTGGCCTTGCCTTGGCTATGGGCACCCACCATGCACAAGTCCTGTCATGACGTGTGGCAACTCCCCAGCGTGTGGGTGCTGAGGGCAGTGGCACTGCTAGGGCGTGCTCAGATGCACAACAGGAACCTCTCTTCAGCCTGGAGAAGAGAACACTCCAGGGAGACCTTAAAGCATCTTTCCAGTGCCTAAGGGAGCTACAGTAGAGCTGGAGAGGGACTCTTTACAAGAGCATGGAGTGACAAGGGGGAATGGCCTTAAACTGACAGAGGACAAATTTAGATTAGATATTAGGAAGAAATTCTTTGCTGTGAGGGTGGTGTGATGCTGGAACAGGTTGCTCAGAGAAGCTGTGGATGCCCCATCCCTAGAAATGTTCGTGGCAAAGTTGTATGGGTCTCTGAGCAACCTGGTTGAATGGAAGGTGCCCCTGCCCATGGCAGGAGAACTGGACCTAAATGATCTTTAAAGTCTCTCCCAACCCAAACCATTCTAGGATTCTGTGACCTGTCTGTGCCCCACTACAGCCTTATGGGCTCTCTCTTTACTGAGTGCTGGAGAATGGGTTTGTTCATCCCTCCACCTCATTAAAGACCGTGGTATAAACAAAATCCCAACTGGGGCCTCTGAGGACATGAGAACCTTTGTTTCAAAGTCTGGATGTGGCTGTGGGGTGTGCTGTACTCTGCTGCTGCTGCTGCTGTGGGTCCGGTGTGTCAGGGAGGCTGCTGAAAGGCTCATCTGTCAGGAGGGAGCACCCCCTCCCCTTGGGCATCGCTTTCAGCTCCAGTTTGCCAGTGGAGGACAGAAGTTTTAGTAAATAAATCCCATCTGTCTTTCTGTCTGCTCTAGAAAAACAACCGCCTGTACCAGGTCTCCGTGGGGCAGTGCCTGAAGGTGGTGGATCCGCTGAGCCACAAGGGCTACGTGACCGTGGCCATCTGCGACGGGTCCCTTCCTCAGCAGTGGCACTTCGAGAGCTGAGACAGCGAGGAGGTGGCTGAGGAGAGTTCAGCTGAGCCCCGGTTCCCCTCCAGCCGTGATCTGAAGCCGTTCTGGAGGGTTTTGTGCAGAGCCCTTGGCTGCTACACCCGGCACAACCATGGCAAGGAGCTGCTGGAAATGCCCTGCGCGGAGGAGCTGAGTGTGGGGAGGCCCAGGTGGTCACTGGTCCCTGGTCACGCACTGAGAGCAGCAGCCCCACTGCACGAAGAAGTGCAATTTATCATCAGTTCCTTGGATGAGCCTGGATTATTGGACTGGTTTTACGTAAGAGAAATCATTAGAGCGATGTCATTTAAATGGTGAGATTTCAGCTTTGTGGATCTTCTAACTGACAGTGAGAGAAAGGAGTCCTCCTTGAGTATTTCATGTGCAGTATCTCAGTAATTTACGTTTCTAGTATGAGTTTACTGGCCAAAATTATTTTACTTTTTTTGGAAAATATTTTTATTCCCTTTCATCTTCTGAAAATTGTCATTTGTAATATTTAAATTTAGTTCCTTTAATTTTAGGACATTTCATGTAGTTTAAGTTCTTTGCTGTCATTTGTCTGTCACCTCATATTTAAAACAAAGTAACTATTGCAAAGTCTATTTTGATGACTCATGACAGTAGCTGCATTTAAAATAAAGTATCATTTTTTAATTAATTTGTATGGCCTTACTCTTTGTAGCTGTTGGACCAGAACGCACCAATTTAAGGCACTGATACAAACTAAGGTTCACACAATTTGGGTCTTCCCTTGTTTTCACTCCCCTTCTCCCTTCCTCACGTCTTGGAAGGCTTTACAGGTAATTTCTGAATTTTTTCCTCCACTTCTCTGTTTTCATTTATTTTGCTGTTTACTTTTCTTTGACTTCCTGCCTCAGCTTCTTCAGTGTGTGGAAGCTCCTGCAGAAGAGAGAAGCTGCTCTTACCCAGTGTGTTTTTTCTTAGCACCGTTGGCCTTGTTTCCCACTCCACAGCGCCCATCTTCCCTGGGAACGCTCAGTTCGGACCTCGCAAGTGCCAGGACAGCCCTGCCCTTCCACCTGGGCAGCAGAAACATCTCCAGCTGCACAAACACTCCAGCATCCAGTCACTGACATTCTGGGCAGCGTGAAGCAAATAACAATAATGGTGGAGTAATTACAGACCCCCATCTTTCTGCAGAGAGGAGATTCACTTGTGCCAGACTCCGTTCGGTCCTTCAGCCGCCTGCCAGGGCCAGCACCTGGGAGGAGAAAAGCAGGAGGATGCAAAGGAGCAGGTAAGAGTGGCGGGGCCACAGGGCAGCTGCTTTGCCTCTTCCACTCATCCTGGAGGGGGTGAGCCCCTGGCAGGGAGAACCAGGTACCAGGGTTTAGTTGTAAACCAGAACAATTGGCTGAAGTGCAAGTTTTTCCAGATAAAGCATTACAGTGGGAGTAATTAAGCTGGACACCAGCCAAGCTCCTTCCTACCACGAAAAGCCCCCAAAGCCAACCCCAGGCTCCTTGGTGTGCCTGTGCTGTGCCTTGCTCAGGGGCACCCGGAGTCTCCACATCAGTTCCCAGGTGACTCTTGGAGTCAGGCAGGGCTTGCAGGGTAGGGCTGGAACGTGGTGTCAGCTCAGGTGAACCCTTCCAGTGGCAGCAGGGGCAGCCTGGGTGGTTGCTGCCTGTGGAATTCCAGCCCTTGCCGGGGTGAAAGGATGGGCTGCAGCCTCACTTATGCCTGATTGACCCTGACTGCAGCAGGTGCTGGCAGCGTTGCTCCCAGCTGTGTGGGGCTTTCCTGTGACATTTGTATTGGCAGCCACAGTGTGCAGGAATCTTGCTTGGCCTTTTCTTCTGTTGCCTTCATGTTGTCTTTTTAAAAAAACAGTAAAAAAATCAGAAAACCCAAACAAATCCTCAACCAGGCAGAGCAGCAGCTTGCGTTATTTATGGTCTGAGTCGGTTGCCACGGAGAATTTTTGACCTTTTGCTCCCAAGGGGGAGATGCGGAGCCTGCTGTCAGCGGGAGCAGTGCCGGTTTCCAGGAACAGATGGAGGTGATGGAGTTTGGGACGGTGTCAGTTGTTCCTGCAGGGAATTCCTGGCCACAGACAGATCTGGTGCAGCCACACAGCCAGGCCATCACCTGAGTGAAGGTGAGAGATCTCTGCTGGGAAAACCCAGCCCTGGGCCAGGGGCCAGTTCTGCCCGCTGTAAAGGGGAATTCAGAGTCCTGCCCTGTGTCAGTGACCGCTGCCAGCTGCCCCCAGGGGCTCTGGTGAATAGGACGCACAGAAGGAAAAGCCTCATCCCACGGTAGGCACTGGCACAGCACTCAGCTTCCTGCTGTCAGACTGAGATTATCTGTAACTCTGCCTGGGGCTGATTTCAAAGCCCTGTGTCAGGTACCTCCTCCTCACCGGCTCCTGGAGCGGGTGTGGCCGTGGCCGCCGGAGGAGCAGGCAGAGCCCGCAGCAGCCGAAGTACAGCACGCAATGAACACCGGGGAACCCCTCTGGCCCGGCTGCTTCCCGCTCTCCAGGGTAGGTCTCGGAGCCGTCCCTTAGCCTGGACCTTCGGCGTGCTGAGAGCTCCCTGGGAAGGTCTCTGGAGTGCAGCACTGTCCCAGCAGCACCAGCACGGTTTAACCCCACTCAGTCCTTCGCTCACTCCCCCTCCTGCAGGATGGAGGAGAGGGCAGAGGGTTTTAGATGTTCAAACTCAGGGCTTGAGAGAAGGATGTGACACCCACTGAAATTTAGGGTGCAGCTTGTGCTGGAGAACAGGGAAGGCAAATGCTTCTCCCTGGCGGATGCAGACACAAATCCTGGAAAAAAACAGAAACCAACACCTCAAATGACAACAGGAGGATGCACCTTATAGATGTAAAATATTTTTATTCGTAAATGCTGATCTTCTAAATCTGTTTCCACAAATTCCAAAACCCATAACACTCTGTATACTTCAAAAAATTCTTTTTTTTGTGGTGTTTTTGTGGTTTTTTTTGCCAACATTAGATACTATTATACAGAACAGAAAAAACTGTAGGACAAATACTGGTAGGATGTTGGAATATTGTACAAGAGAAGAAAAATATTCAAGAAACAATTTAATACAGCTATTTATCAAGAGAAAAATATATACAATTGATTTATTCTGTAAGATAAAAATACATCATGCCATATACATTACAAGTTCAGAACTGTATTACTGAATATACCAACAGTTTACAGTCCACTTTAATTGTGCACACAAAAAAAGAAAAAAAAAAAACTTCATTTTTTTTTTTATATTTAGCCTGTGAAGTGTCAGTACCAGAATTTTAAGTACAAAATAAAAAGCTAACCTGGTTCAAAATGCTGATTAAATTTCTACAAGCAAACACAAAACAGTGTTTATTTTTTAAAGAAATGTAAACAAAAACAATCCATACAAACACATCTTTAAATTACATTTTCCAAAACCCTATTGCCAGAGTCCTGCAGCTGCAAGCACATTACACCTAATTTTTTTTCCTTGTTTTCCTTTTAAGAAGGCTATCGCATCAGACTGAAGCTCCAACTGATTCTATGCTGTTTACATGATTTAATGTAGGCTGAACAGTCACCTAATCCTTGACTACTTTTGCTGAAGAAAAAAAAACCATGTCCAGCCTCTATTTTGGGTAGTTTTAGCAGTTATTCACAGTTATCACAAATTGTAAGCACAAAAAAACCTGACTTAAGAAATAGGGATGCAACAATATAATACAAATAAAATTAATCTAAATTACCCAAACATCTACAAAAGTCAGAGTTGTAATATACACGCCTTTACCAGGCTTAAGGTTTACTTAAAAAAATTCTCATAAGACCACAGTTGAGACTGCTTTAAACATACAAAACCCCCTCTCTTTAAACTGAGATTTTGGTTATTCCGAACTGGGAATCGCATGTCCGTGAGTACACGAGATCATATTGTAACATCCCTATCAACGGCTGAGAATAAGCACCCGAACTGCTGCAGAGTCTGGTAGCATTTGGTCAATAACTATGTTTATACTGTATTTTTTTTTTTCAAAATATTTACACTTTTATACAAAGTAACAGAGTTTGTTAGTTCTGCAGGTAACAGCAGCAGCTTGGCTTTCTTCTAACTTTCTTTTTAAAAATAGCTTCATTCACTTATTCAATAATAAATACAAAAAGGTTCTCTTATTTTACAGAAATCAAAAACTACAATAAACTGACTCATGGAATCAAGTATTTAAATGTTTTTTAGTGCAAGTTATTTTTTTCCCTTAGCTCTATCCCTAAGGAAGTCGTTTCAGTACATTCCTTGTTCAGTGGTGTCTACTTTTATTTAAAATTTTTTTCTTTAATTAGAGGGCCTGCCCCTTTATCAAATAAGGCTGTGGCCAGCACTTTGGACTTCTCCCTTTCGCTGGTGATTTCAGTCTTACATTCATAGTGGCCACCTGCCCTCCTGCAGGTCAGCCAGCGGTTCTTTGCCCAAGTTAAACAGTTTCTCCTTATTGAGCTCAAAAACAAAAGTGCTGGACCATTCTGTTAACTCAGTTTCACCTCCACGTGTCTGGAAAGTCAGCTTCAGATTTTGCCGGCTTGCTTCTGGTGCTTGTTGGTTTGTGGGTCGTTTTTCCTTTTTTTTTTTTTTTTTTCCTTTCTTTTTAAATACTTCTGTAGAAATCCGTATTTCCAGAAGTGTTATTTTTTTTCCCCCCTTCAAAAAGGCAACAATTTTCAGTCGACAAAATCAAAATGTGAATCACTTCTTCCTAGGGACAAGCAACCCTCAAAGACAGCAAGGAATGCATTCTAGTTCATCCACTTTCGGCAGTTTACAGCTCCACAGTGACATGGAATCTTGTGCTGGTCATCTTCAAAATCGAACTTGTAGTCATAGCAAAGCTGCAAAGAGAGGCAGGAGAGCGGTTATGGAACAGCTGGGATTTGCCACAGCTTTCCCTGTAGCTACAGGTTAACAGCAAAGCGCAGCAGAGGCTGCACTGTAAGGGACAGGCAGAGTTTCACAGGAAAGGGGAAGGGAAATGGCACCTCCCCC
>VYZQ01063723.1:29486-43023 GCA_013400655.1 Mystacornis crossleyi
AGAAAGCTTTTTCTCCAGAACTACAGTATTTTACAAAAATGTTTCAAAATCTGCAGTTATAATAGGGTCATCTAGAAACACTTCTGGAACAGTTACACAGTTTTCCATAATAGCATTGCAGCCAATATTTGTACAAAAGTAGACATGAATCAAGCTAAAATTACCCTCAAGTTGACTTTAAAATTCTGAAATCATATTTAGTTTAGGAATTAATTAAGCTAAATTACTTAAATTAATTAATTAAGCTTAATGGATTTAACTTAAACTTTAGAAGAACTGTAAGAAGGGGATCTTTGGCAGGAGGGGCTTGTCTTGCCTTCTGTTTTTAGATTACTACATAACTTGTCATGCCTGAAACTCTCCAGGCTGCCTCTACAGTAACTAGGAAATACCTAACAGTTACAGAAAGGATTCGAGGACAAGTGTTTTAGTTTTGCTCCTCTCAGTGATTCTTTACACAACCTCCAGTAAACTCCCTAATGTCAGCCTGTGTATTTGTTTAAATAGGAAAAGTTACACCACCAAAAAAAAAAAAAAATCCGACCCCACAAAAGGTGCTGCAAAATTTAATTATTATTTAAACATGCTCAGTGATCCTTAGGTGATAGAGTCTGAGTACAGTGTGACTGTTACACCTTAGATTGGTGCACTACCATGAAAATAGAACTCCCTATACCATAAACCTGATAAATTAGTCTGAGGAAAAGGGACACCTGTAGCTCAAATGCCCGTCAGTCTCTGTACTTGGGCTACAAAGGCCTTTGAACGTGTGCACACATGCCAACACCAAGCTATAGACTGTTGCTCCAACTATTCCCAAGTATTTTCATTTTACTGAGCAGGTTCCAGCAATCAGATGGATTAATGACATGTTGCTTCATAACAAGAAGTCAAGTGTTCCTCCTTATGAAAAGATAAAGAAAAATAAACCACTCGGCTAACAAGATTCATTAAGAAGGAAAGCAGCCTGATTCAACCGAGATGCAGCGTAGCGCACCTGCTGCACAGCCTGCCTCCAGCTGTGGGAGGGGAGGAGCGGGAAAGTGCTGGATGTTATCCAGCAGTGCCTGCCCCCACACTGTGTGCTGTCCTTTGGAGAACATGCTAGGATGCACAGCAAATCCCTGCAAAAGACTTTACGCTATCTTTTGTTTCCTAAATCACAAAAGTTCTTGCTTGTCAAGGTAACATGAAGTTTACTAATGCACTTTTCAGGCCTTCCTATGTTGCTATTTCTCACTTCCTCTCATTCCCCAACACAAGCTGCCAGAAAGAGCAAAAGCACGAACTGCATAAACAGCAAGCTAATGATCTGAGCCCGGTAAGTGATCAGAATCCTCAGATCAAATCGGTGAACGCTGGGGATGCTCACCTCTTAACTCAAACTTTCAGCAGCTCATAGACTCAACCTCCAAAACACCATCAGCTGCCTCTTTTAGCCAATCTCCCTTGACATCATATTTCAGTATCTGTAGTGCATTGCCACTGCATCTTTACACCTGTCAGCCCCACCCATACCTTTGTCATGGTTATCACTAGTGACAAAAAAATAAAAAAGGGAAATGACTTCAAAAAACTGGTAGTCGTAAACAAATAACACAGGTATATATATATATTATTTTTTGGTGAAGAAACACGTGCAAATTCACTACAGGGTTTACTACTTACATTTTCTTCCATTTGTCTTGTAATGTGGCTATTTGCACTGTTTCTGTCATAGGTTGCAGTAGAAGCAACTGAATGTCATGTTCCTACTGAAGCTGCAGAAGCTTTGATTTCTCTGAGCCTGGGTTTACATCTTCTCTTTGTATTCTCTTATCCTACTGATTTCAGTTCTGAGCTGATGCATCTCCAGATGTCACGGCATGCTTTGTAGTGCCAAAGTTGTGAACAAAGTACTCAATGGCAGGTAACTAATGTGCATCCAACACCACAAGTATCAGTTACTTTTCCATACTCTCCTTCTCATAACAGATTGCCCTGATGGTTCTTAGCAAGCATCAGGGCTGGGATTGAAGAATATGAGTGTTTAATTGTGAAAATGACAAATCAAGAAGTCCTAAAATAAAAAGGCTGGAAATGGATCTTTCCAATCCTGTCTGGCTGCTACAGCTAACACTAGCCATTCTGCCTCAGAGCACTTCAGGATGTAACAGATTTTGTTTCAGTGTGAGATGCTTGAAGTCTTCCTACAGGGTTAAGTCATTGCTCTTTCCTGTGTTAGGGACAGAATCTGGGCTTCTTAATCACAAATTCAGTAATGTAAGCAGCTCTCTAGAATCATGTACTGAGTAAGAGAAAAAAATTGATTAATGCCTTGTGTATTAAGATATAGAGATCTTTTTGAGGGGAAAGAAATGGTGGTTTCCCTCCCTACCAAACTGGCAAGGCCAGTGCAGGCTATCCTGCCTGACGCAGGCAGGCATGGCACTAGTGGCTCTTGAGCAGCCACATTTTCAGATGCTTGTGAGGAGGACAGGAATTTGGCGTGCGTGCAGGGAGAAGCTGTTCCAGCCAGGAGGGGCAGCGTGCAAAGCTGGATGAGGAGAAAAAGAAAACAATCAGATAGGAAGTGAAGGCAAACTAGTGTGCAAGGGAGGGCTGTAGAAGAACTGGGGAAGAGAGGACAGAGCCAGCTGTAGCTGCAGCCCACTCTGTGTGACCAACCTACGGGAATGTGTGACTGAACAAACTTCTGAGGAACGACTGAGGAAAGGATCCATCGTGCAAGCAACCCTCACGCTGCTAGAACCCGGGACCTGGACTACTTCACCCAAAGTAGTGCTTCTGCTTCAGCCCACACATCTGTGCGCTATCGATGAAGTTTTCTATTCTCTATTAAGTCATAGAAGGCCTCAGCCTTAATAATACCCGGCCTGAACTCGTGCCCTTTTAAGCCGAGCTGTCAGGAGGGGGCTGCAATAATGCAAACCAGAGCCGACATGGAAGTGGCAGGGTACAATGGCCCCATTATCCAGTGCGCTTGCACTTGTCCGACACCAGGGGAAAATCCCCTGAATGATGTCAAGACCTTTTAAATGTCAAGCCTGCCCAGCTCTGGGCACTTGTGCCTTAAAGCTCCTAAAAGAGCAGAGGAATCTGGACTGCAAAGAGTAAATGCAGGCTGTTTACAGAGGAAAGCAAACAGGGGCAAAGAAAGAGAAGGAAAATGTGCCTGAGAAAAGAGATTTTAGCATCAATCGGTGAGATTCCGCCTGGTAATTAACTTAGGAATCATGAAATTGTTGAAAACAGCTGATCTGAGGCTGCCTTGGGAGAGGGGAGCAGATTGAAAGTAGTGGTGTTGAGTATTTATTAACAAGTCTCTTTTAAATTGAAGGGCAAATAGCCAATGAAAGCTGACTTGTGAATTTAATAAGGTTTTGTCAGCATATGGTACCACTCAGGGGACATGAAAAAGGCATTTTTGTTACATATGTACATGTGACTGGCAAGGAAGCTGCAATGAGAATACTGAAACAAAAATAGATGTTTCTTGTAAGTATATTTGAGCTCAGGAAATGAAGCAACAAAGAATCTATTCAAACATCCATTAGTGATAATATTAATTTGTGAGAATTTTGAGCTGCATGACTTGCAGTTTGAATGCTCTGAACTCCTTGTAGAAGAAATAGGAATATTCAAACAAGCAAGCAAGAAAATAAATGGATAGAACCCTTTTTTTTTATAAGTCACTTGTGCAAAATATTATTAATTACAAGTCAAGACTTTGGAAAAAATAATCATCCACAATAAAGTGATTTACTATGTATGGACTCATCCGGTATCCATGCTCCAAAACTCCCGCAGACTTCACAGGGTGCCCACCCCCAAACTGTTGCATCTTTTTTGTTCTTCAGTCAGAGTCCACTATTTTAAAAAGTTAACTGAGAGTCACAGAAAACTCATGAACTGCAAATAGAGAAGAAAGAGAAAAAAGTTGTCCCATATGAACTTTGAAATATTCCTTGCATTCCCATTCTACCCTTGGAAAGATTTCAATGGGCTTTGGCTCAAGCCTGTGAACATGGGGATGGTATTAAGAAGAACAGAAATTTTCAGCAAATGAGTTCTTTAGCACTATTTTCCTAGGAGAATATTATACTTCCAGAGTGCTAGAAGATCCTCATGCTAGATACTTCATTTTTCGGCAATGGAAAATAATTCCCTAAAGATAAGGAATCTTTTATTTATTACCCATGTCATGCTGTGGACACTTGCACTCATTTGGCAGAGTACAGGACTGTTTTAATTGCATCACATCGACCAGGTGAGCTAGATATTGGCAAAAGTGATCAGGCATTATTTGAATTCTTTCACATAAGTCTTTGCTCCTTCTATCTGTTGTGAGCTCACATGGAACCAGATGGGATTCACACTTCCCTGGCTCTGTTGAATGAGGATACCCACATCACATGGGAGAAAAATTATAAAAATATTAAGTTGAATATGGTACCATTCCTTCATGGTCTGATACTATTTAATCTTGAATCAAAGATGGAAAGGTAAAGAGAAGGAAAGCTAGAAGCCATAGTTCTTTCATGTCTGAAGCAAGCTCTGCTGGTCTGATGGCTACTTGCCTTCCAAAAGCAGCCATGCTGTTTGACCAAAAATTCAGCAACAAAGGAGAAGCTTCATGAATTACTGTTCAGAAAATATGTCTATTATAATAATGCTTTAAAGTACTCAAATCATTCTTAAAGACTAAGGAAATGAAAGAAAGGAAAAAAAAAACAAGGAAAAAAGAAAATAAAGACAAGCCTTCCTTGGGCAGAGTATCTTTAGTCTTGCACCCAGCACAGACTATTCATGAATTCTCTTTAGCTTTTTTAGAGGTTCCAAATAACTCTTACAAGTTCATTTGCACTGCCTTATTTAAATTTTATTATTTTCTTCTCTTTAATAAAATTTGTAATTAATTTCAGAGTCTGATGTGACTACTGGTAGCCTTTGCCTTATGGTCCCTTCTCTTTGTTCTTACATTTGATCTCTTCCTTTAACAAAGGTGCTACCTTTGATGATCAAATATCTGAATAGGATGACTACTCTTTATTTTACAGCTTTGCAGGCTGACATCCACTTAAAGAACTACAGGGTGAAAGTCAGAAAGGTAATCTTTTCTATGCAGAGCTCCCAGCAAATAAAGATCAATCTAGTTTGAAGATCTCATTATTTAAGTCAAGATCTACTTTTAGTTCTAGGCACATACATGCAAAATGTTCTCAGCAACGTCTTATGATTCTTGTTGATGTCCACTAAGAGGCCATGAGTCTCCTAAAAATGTGTTCATTATTCGCTGATATTCAGTGAGATTCATCACCTGTCTACTGCATTGCCTACACGCTGTTCCTTGTACAGAGTCAAGCTTTGAATTTCCAATTGCTTTTACTAAACACAGGTCACAGTATTCATTTCAGTTTCTTGACTGTCCAAGTGTAACCTGTAAAATAATCAGTTTGAGCAAAACCTAATGACTGAGTGAGAAAAATCAAACAAAACCATCTAATGAACACTTTGCAATACTGACTCGATATTCACTGTTGTGAAGAATATTCCTGCTTTGGAAGATACTCCGCCACAGACACAAAGAGGCACCAATTCAGTAACAAAAATTTGCTTAAAAATCACAGGAAACACTAACAGAATGTCGAGTTTGTGTGTAATGACCCAGCTGTCACTACTGCCATGGCTGCAAATTCTGCCTGCCTGCTGGGCTACAGAATGACGCTGTATGGGTGGGATATCGAGAGCCTGATATTGCGGGTAATCGGCATAGCTGGGAGCAGGATGGATACAGCAGAGCGTGGCTTCCCCCCACAGCTGGGCTCCCACTGCTCCCACAGCAGACCCAGAAACATGGCAGGAGGGGGAGAGGCATCTTTCTTTGGGAAGGCATGTGGGTTGTGAGGGTTTGGGGTCTGCTCCAATCCTGCCATAGAGCCCTTCCTCTTCACTGGGGTTCCATATCCAAAAAAGCTGTGGGAGCAGCTGGAGCAGCTGTTGGAAGGGGAAGCTGAGTGCCCAGGACCTCATGCTCCGCTGCACCACTCCTCACAGGGCTCACTCCTCAAGACTATCAGTAGCTTGTGTGTATTTTTACAGGTGTGCATCTGCAATTCCAGTGCAGCACATGCTGTAGTGTGAAATTCGTCTGTGGCTAAGAATTGCAGGGCAAACAACTGCAGCTTCTTCATCTTCTATTTTCTCATCTTTCCTCACGGCATTTTCCTTTTACTGAAACTGCGGGCTTTTGCTATGGTGTGGCAGAAGCTATTTTGTTAACTAGCAACCTTAAGTTTCAACGAATCTTAAAATAACTCCAAAACATTTATAAACTTAAAAAAGAATGGGGAAAGGGGCAGCCTGAGGAGAGTGAACAAAAATGCCTGGTTTGATAACCATGATGGAAACACCCCATAAATAATTGCTCCCCCAAGACAATCACATACTAATCGTTCTAAACAAAATAAAGTCTACATATTTTGTGTTCTTCTAAAGAATGTGCTTCTGCAACACTTATAACACTAGACCAGAGCTACCCTTAGTACTGGGGGGCCAGGTCCCCACTGCTTTTGACCCTTCCTGGCTAAAAAAAACCAAAGTAAAAAACTTCTTAGAAAATAACTTTAAATTGTGCATGTTGAATACCTGCTGACAGGAAATTTTAAATTGCCACCAGCACATGTGTGAGCCCTAAGTGCTCGCTTGTCCATCCAATTAGTGGGAGGAGAAAAAAAGTGAAAGAAAGTGTACTACTTCAAGTTCTTCAATTGAACTTAACAACCCAGTTCAGTACTACAATTTTTGTAATCAGTCTATACAGTGAAAAGAATAAGTATTTTTTATTGAACACTTCTGAATAATGAATAAATTTAGGAAAATTGTAATCTGTTTTGCTGAGAAGAAAAGCAGGCTAAATTAATTGAATAAAGTATTCATTGTAAATTATGGGCCCAAGTCTACTACTGTGTCTTCATATATATACATTAATTTTCTGGCATCTCTACTGAGCTTGCTAACAAGGATACCTATTAGTAACAATGGCACTGGTGATTTTATTTTAGCTTTACTTGTCTCTGCATTTCCTGGTTTTGTCTGGTACCAAAACAGGGTCTTACTATAAGGACACAGATTTTTCCATCTCAAACAATATAAGAAAATACTCCTGTCTAAGAAAAATAATAACAAATGGACAGCTTGTCGGAGCTTTAAAGCGTGATCCTTCAGTAAAATGTCTGAAGCCATTTCAGCAAGTGCCCAGACTTTGGTATAAGTATTGGAAATAAGCCTTCCAGTGTTCACAGTTGTTGCTTATCTCCAGTTAAGAAACAGAAAATAAATCACTGACCCCAGCAACAGAGAGACCTTAAACTTAAGGTATGTAAAATAAATCTTATTTTATAGCAAATACTTATGCTTGTTTAGTGATTTGGAAAAATGCATGCTATACATCTGACTTGGGTAAAACAAGGCAAAGTCAGTCAAAGAAAAATCCATCTGGGGCTTGACAAGAGGCTCACTGGTGTGGGGACTTGAGCTCCTTCAGGGACAGACAGTACTATACAAAGGGTTCAGCCAAGACCAGAGGGAGCTTTTCAATTAAATTCAAGTAGCTCAGAAGTTTGAGGCAACACTGAACTACAGAACTCTAGGGTGGAATAGGTGATTTTCTATGCCTACAGTATAGGTCTCTGTCAGAGACAGCTCACTGTGGCTGCTTTCATAGCACAACTTTTAGAGCAGTTCCTGCTAATTCTGGTGCCTGCACAGATTGAGGTAAACTCCTTGGCCAGCTCCTTTCTCTCCATGGATTGCACAGTGAAGCAGAGTGGTCACTAGCTCAGGTGAAGTCAGCCACAATGTAGACATCTGGCTGACCACAGCCACTTGTGCCCCAGGCTGAAACTGGAGATGGATGAGGAACTGCTGTGTTAACACCTGTGAACAGATGCTGACCAATAACATGAGTTGGTCATTCTTGGAAAACTGTGTCCCTGGTACTCAGGAAAACAATGATGAAATGTACAAAGAATGAACAAGATAGCTCAGTACCTACTGCCTTCCTCTAACCCCAAAATTTATTAAAAACAACCAAACTGGGATGTTTTCTTGCACTAGGACTACGGACAGATTTCTTGCCGTGTGATGCAAGGCTCTAAAATAACCAAAGTCAACACAAACTGGAAGCGTCGAAAATTGCAGATACTACTTAGTCTCATAATGAGTCCATCTAAAAATTACAGATGACCCAGGTAGTGTATAGATCATAAATATTTTTCTGCCATTGCTATTTTTCACAAACTCTAACTTCCTGGCTGTATATCTCTTTGCAGTCAGCTGGAATAGCATCTCTGGATATCTCAGAATTTCTGAAGAACAATGAAGCTTTTTGTTAAGGGTTAAAGTAGCAGCCAAGCACTATAAAATGAGAACAAAACTTCCTCATAAATGAAACTGCTGATTGTCAAAACAACAACCTATGCTAGTGAAATGTTGTTATTTGGCTGCTATTACTTTGACTTTTCTCAAGATTGTATATGATGGTCTTGAAATCCCTCACTGACTTGTCTCTTTAGAGAGAAAGGGGAACCTGAAGATGTGGTAGCAGTGTGTATTCTGTTCACTCTCAGGTAGCAGTAAGTGTGAAGGCTCACTTGAGTCTGAGGAATCACTAGGTGACACTGGTTTTGAGAGAAAACCCTAATGTCACACTGTTAAATAGAGCTGAGGACTCGGGTGTGTGACCAGTTGGGCTCAGGATCATCCAGGGATTTTCTATCAGTCCATATTGTCTATCAAGCCTCTTCTGGGATTAATTACTATATGTTTCTGCTTAGCCCTGGGGAATCACACTGGCAGAGAATTGTTTCAAGGGGAATGGCATGGAAAATGATCTAGGATTTCTTTTCTATTCATTCTTTGCGTGGATGAATGCTCTCATTAGAGGTGTTGACCGGGGGGTGGGTGTGTGCACAACAAGGCATCCCAAAGACCTATGGAGATAGAAGGAAATTGCTTTATTTTCTGTACTGCATAACATCTGATTTCCTGGATGAATATTCAGCTTGGTTTCTGTGGCTGTGTAAAAATTAAAGAGAACCAGTATGCCCCAGTAAAGGGTGAATGCCAAATTGTCTTTGTTTCTTGCTTACACAGTCTCCTATTTCCTTGCTAGATGCCCCCAGTGACAGCAGAGCTGACATTGTCACAGTTTACATCACATAGACAAGCTGTTATAAGCAAAAAGAAAGCTGATTCTTTCCTACATTTGACTTGATTTTCAGTATAATTAATCCCTGTGGTCTAAACGGCATGGGACTGCATATTGTTCCTTCTTTTTAAATTTAGCACCTAGCCCTGCTGAAAAATCATAGTCTTATTTTAGTTTCATTTAATTTGGCAGTCCAATAAATAGTGAAGATGGTATTCTGCATACAGCATGGCTCATCACTCATCTCTATAAATCTTCTTCTAAAGAATAGTAAGCATCACAGTTTTTACTGTATGAGAAGTAATAAATAATACAAAACCAGAGGATTATCATTCTGCAGATTATCTGGAGCAAAACAAACAATTTCAAACTCACTTTATCTACTTGTAATTACTCTTCCATGTTTTTAAATCTTACTCATCTCTTCACCTAGCTACTTCTCATATACTAAACTTACTGGCAAATGACTAACAGGAACTAATGAAGCAATATTTGTATATTTCACTAATTATAAATACAAGAGAGGGAGAGAGCTGCTAAGTAAATGACAATGAAATCTGTGAAAGACTTTAAGGACAATGAAAAGGGACAATGCTTATAAATCGATAAATAAGTGGAACCCTGCATTTACAAGTTTTTTCCACTGAAATGGGAAAGTTGCAGGACCCTAATTCTAACAGATTTAGTGAGAAAATTCTTTTTTTGAAATATAAAACATTAATTTAATAATAGAATCATAAAATCATTAAGGTTGGAAAAGGTCTCCAAGATCATATAGTTGAACCTTTGACCAAACACCACCATGTCAACAAAACCATGGAACTACATGCCACATCCACTCATTTCTTGAATACTTCCAGGGATGAGGGCTCCACCACTTCCCTGGGCAGCCTGTCCTAATGTTTGACAACCCTTACAGTGAAAAATTCTTCCTGCTGTTCAACCTGAACCTTCCCCTGCATAGCT
The DNA here is from genome assembly GCA_013400655.1 of Mystacornis crossleyi. Taxonomy (NCBI): domain Eukaryota; kingdom Metazoa; phylum Chordata; class Aves; order Passeriformes; family Timaliidae; genus Mystacornis; species Mystacornis crossleyi. The sequence goes on from VYZQ01063723.1 coordinate 39,664, forward strand.
TGAACCTGTCTCTGGTTATCTTAGAGGGTTCCTTCCAGCTCAGGATTTCCAGTTGCTGGGGAGACTGCTCAGTGTTGGATCAGTTCGACATCATGTTTGGTCCATGTGGCCCAGGGAAAGTGAGTATATGATCTGATCTGAGAGGTGAAAGGCACCCATCCATTGAGGACCTGAACTAAATGTGCCTTGCTACACCAAGGAAGGGCAAATTGAATGTATCTCCACAGGAGACATTTAGCACCTTTGGCAAAAAGAAAACTTTTTAATTCTCCTGCCTAAGTACATGTTTGTGAGCCTAAAATGGGTTTCCATAATCTAGCCAAGCTGCCTGAAAACACATACAAGGTTTCTAGCATGGTCCATCCAGAATCAGCAGTTCCTGAACTTTGAAAGGCTCCAAAATTTCCACCTTTCCCTGGCTGCTGATTTGTAGTTGGTCAGCCTTGTTTGTGATGTGTATGCAGAGATATTTTACTTTGCCAACCTGTTGTATTTAAGGGTTCTCTCTTGAAAATAATTTGTGAGATTTTGTACTCGTCCACCAAAGCACTGGAATACAAGAAACAGAGTTTGTAAAACATGACCTGATACTGCTGGAAACTGCACAGTACACTAGTCCTGCCATCTCCTCCCCAGAGACCTCATTCAGCATGACAGCTGCCCAGGTAGCTTCTGTGACTCCATTGCAACCACTTCTGCTCCAAATTCTGCATGTATTGAAAACCTGAATCATGGAAGGTTTCACTGCTGCTACTGGTGACCACATTCACTCTGTGAATGCCTACTAAAAGAATGCAGTGCATGAGATTCCCGCAGCCCACGTCAACACTGAGGCAGAAGTTTCACTGCAGGGTCACCCAGAAGAGGGAACTCCTACTATGGGGGACAACCACACCCAGCCACGTTACCAGCAGTGTACTTGTGTCTGAAAATGACTCTAGCCAGGATATGCCCACACAAATGGTTCTTTCGCACTGTTTCAGTCAAAGGCAGAAAGAAAAGAATATTTGTTTCAGCAGAATTAAAATAAAGACAAAAAGTTACCCTGACAATATAAACACAATGTTTAATTTTGTTTAGTTTATTTAGGCCTTGTTAACCTATTTTAAAAAGGCATCATTTTCTAAACAAAATTGTCTACACTCTCTTTCTTTTCTTGGCTTGTAGTACTTTCTGATCCCAGTATGAATGCATCTATTGCTTTGGTCAGGACAAAAAGAACTACCAGAAAATAACATCAATGCGACCACGGATTTGGTCATGACTGCTCCCATCAAAGTTTCAGGCAACAGGCATCTGTTGGGGGAAGTTTGGGTGGGAACTTCCAAGTGCCAAGCACACTGCTGACAGTATCATGACCTTAGTACTATTTTCTGAGATAAAATGAGATATAACACTACAGCTTTGATTCAAATGCTACTTTTTTGTTAGGTTTTTTGTTTGTTTACCCAAACAGATTGCAAAACTCTTTCACTCTTAGGAAAAAAACCCAGATAATCAGATGTACAGGCAACCTAGGCTAAATACTAGATATGGTTGAGAAGAAGTACATAAAGTGAAAACTTCAACAGCCACACTCATTGGTCTCACTCTTGTCTATCTCAAAATCATTATATAAATGCCGAAAAAAAGAAATCGCAAATATCCTAGATAGAAATAAGGGTAGAACAGCAGGCCAAGAAAGACATTCTAGTTTTCACTGCTAAGGCACACTAGTGGTTTTTCCAAGCAGATAGACCTACTCCTAAACCTTATATTGGAAAACATGACCATTTCCATTAATATATTCAGATTAATGAGAGACACATGAAAAGAAGATTTTCCAGTCGAAGAAGGACACAGCACTGATTATTAGAATTTGTCAGTTTCTGGCTGCTACATTTAAAACTGACTGCTTGCATTAGGACATGAAGTAGATTTTATGACTATTTCTGAAGTGTATGGGGGGATATTTTCTTTTTAGAAAAAAATATTAGAAAACTTCCTGAGTCCACAGAACAGGACATTTTTTTTTCTACAACTATATTATGGGTTCTAACTTCACTACCTGAATAACTGTTCTAGTTTCTGCTATTTATAAGCCTCGTTGTTCATTGCATTACTTTAGCACAAGTTGCCTTGACAAATGCAGAGTGGGAATTATTCTGAGAAGGTGTTAGCAGAACCATCCAAGTGTGGAAAATATATTAAATAAAAGCTTTATTGAAATAAATATACAAGATGAAAAGCTACAAGAGTACGTACCTCACTGACAGGTTAATAGCTTAGTGTTTAAAGGCAGAAAAAGGAGAGTGTGTGACGACAGCTGATGGGTTGCCATGCTTGAACCTTTCTGTGCATTGGACTTGCATAACTCCTTTTTCCAGGCTGTACAAAGTGATGCACTGCCTTCTGGAGAAAGCGCTTACTTTTCACTTACAACACTGGCAACCTGGGAACTCAAGCCTCTTATCTTGGGCATACAATGTTTTGAGTCCTACAGCCTGCCAAGTTCATAAGTCTTAGCTCTACCATCAAGCCATACCCTGAATTTACTCTGCTTAATTTTGGTCCCCATCATTCCAGAAGCTTCCTACATCACTGCTTGTAAATGGGTCCATCCATTTGTTTCCCCAGCACTGGCACTGGAGAAAAAACCTCTGACTTCTTTTGTGTGCAGCCTTTGTGCCAATTTGTATCTTGACCTCTCCCTAAGAAATATAGGGAAGGAGGTTGGTCTGAACATCAATAAGGAACAGGAANGTGCAGCCTTTGTGCCAATTTGTATCTTGACCTCTCCCTAAGAAATATAGGGAAGGAGGTTGGTCTGAACATCAATAAGGAACTGGAAATAAGCCTGAGAGTATTTCCTGAGATGTGTAAGGTTTGCTGATGCCCTTACTCAATTCTGGCAAGAATTGGCCTAAGTACCACTTATGTTGTAAAAGGGACGTGTAATAACACTAACATTTTAGATTATTTTTCTCCTTTTTCCTCTTTTTAGTGAAGACAGTTAATATTGTCATTCAAAGCATTCAAAGTGCTCTATAAGAGACTCAGGTTCAAACTCTTAACCTAGTGAGTTATGGTGTACAGGCAGAGCTCTAAAAAGAACTCTAAATACTCACCTCAAAACAGGTAGTTTTACATCTGAAACCAGTAAGGATGGGAGAAACGTGCGGAATAAGAATTTGAACCTGAGTTCCTGACACTGCAGAACCCAGCATCAATTTAATATTTTCTTTTAACGTACCTAAAAGTTTTATGGTTGGGCAATGCAATTTCTTGTCCAGACTAGGTAAAAGCTGACACAGCTCTCAGGCTTAGAACATCTACTTGCAGGGGAACGAAAGAAACTGGAAGACTCCTGTTGCAGTGGGG
>VYZQ01063724.1:4577-26026 GCA_013400655.1 Mystacornis crossleyi
GGTTTTTTGTTTTGTTTTTTTTTTTTTTTTTTATTTTGTTTTGTTTTTTTGTTGTTTTTTTTTTTTTTTTTTTTAAGATTACTTCATAACCTTTTGAATTCCTGGCCACCTGTTCTGGCTGCTTATGTAGAAGGTGAGCCTTTTTTGGAAAGTCCATCCTCAGACATGAGGCCAGAAGTCTCTTGAAAACAGAGTCTACAGACTACAAGCCTTTTCACTGAGGGGTCTTCCATGACCAACCTTTCCGTCCTTCCCTGCTTTGCCAAGGACTTGTCAGCTTTCAGGCCAGGGTGGAAAGCCTTTCTTTCTTCAAGGATACGGGGTCAGCAGTGAACCCCTGCACATGTACGCTTTGTAGCCTTTTTTCAAGTTTTCTTACAATCTTTATAGTGCTTTTTGCTTTAAACAGGATCTCTTTTTCTGATGTTCTTTCTTTCTTTTCTCTGAGGAAACCCACTGCCTTGTATATTTGAAGCAAGCTGAGATGCAGCCAGTTGTATTAGTTCTGGCTGGAGCAAAAATGCATAATGAAACACTGGATGTGTGGTACGAGTCCAAAATAAATGGTCACTAGCAGAGCCAGCAAAAACCTACAAGCGCAGATAGCCTGTGAAAAAGGAAAAGCTTGGACTTTACCTGCAGTGCTCTGCATTTTTGCAAAGGGAAAAATGAACTTTGGAGTTTATAGAGCTTGGGAAGAGACGCTGGGGCACTGAGCCTTTTTCATTACATTTGTGAATTGTGATGATTCTTGCATTTTTCTTGAATACAGCATCTGTAGGTGGGAGAAAGTGTTTTATCTCCTAACCTGTTATTCTCAAAGCACAGCAGTTTGGGTTTTATGTGCCAGATGTCAGTGTGTCCTGATTCTTCAGGCAGTCGGGATTAAAGCTTCCCGGTATCAGAGAGGTGTTGTAAGGATAACTCCGTTAATGTATGTGGAAATCTGGTACTGCAGCGATAAAGACCCTGTAAATATTTACACAGACAGACGAGCTCATGGAAATTTTACATTATTAGGTTAACTTCATTACAAGGAAGTAGTTGAGAAAGTCAGCAGTATATTACACTTGCTTTTTTTTTTTTTAATTAAACATTGACAACACATCTGGTGCTGCTTCAAGCCACTAGATTCAGAGGGTCACTCTTTTAAATATTTTACAATCTGCAGGGAAATATCAAGTCTCAGGCAAAAGAGAAAAAGAAACATAGCTGCTATAAGAATAAATCTTGCCAGTCAGACCTTTTACACTTTTAAGAGTTAATAAAATAGTGAGTAAAGAACAACCAGAGAAAATAATTTATTTGGACATTCAAAAGCCTTTTGATAAACACCCATACAAGAAACTGTTAAGGAAACTTGGTAACCACAAAGTGAGAGGTAAAGCCCTGTCATGGATTAAAATCTGGTTATAAATGGGTGTGGAATAAATGGCCAATTTTAGTAGGGAAAGAGATTAATAATGAGGTGCCCTAGAGAGCGAGACTCAGACCAATATTGTTTAATGCTTTATTAATAACCTGGGGGTGAATAGTGAAGTGGCAAAAGTTGATGTCAATAGAAAAGTACTTAGCTTAGGTCAGGAGCAACTCCAGAAGAATTTAATAAAATGGCAGGACCACATGTAGAAGTATGAGGGCAGCTTGGGAAGCGCCTTCAAAACCTACAGCAGCACTCCTGCTCTTTCTGGCACATGGGCGTGTCTCTAAAAAGCTGGGGGTAGGTAATCAGAGGACAGGCAGATATTTCCAAGAATATCAATTACTTTTTCACTCCTGTCTGTTGTTGCTCAGCTCCCCTACTTTGTTACACCAGGGGAAAGTCTGAGCTCCCACATGGCCCCGCTACCAGTCTCTGAGTAGTATCTCCACGAGCTCCCCCAGTAATTGTTTAAAAAAGCCAGCGTGAGTTTCTGTAGCTGATCATTCCCTGAGGACATGCCAAAAACTCTGAAGGTCACCTCTCACAGGCATTTCAAAAATATGTGTTCGTCTGATGAGCATGGTAACAAACCTCAAGTCCACTTAGTCTGAGGATGTAAGCTCCTGACGGGTGCCTGGCACCTGGAAAAACAGAACCTGCCAGCACAGCTGGGGTGCAAATATCTATATGAGCATAGTGGTCACATTATCTGGTGCATAACGCGGTAAAGGCACGGGCAGCTGCCTGAACAAGTGGGTGGGTTGTTTAGAGGAGTTGTTTACTCTGTGGCTTCTTCTTCCCACCGATTTCACATTTGCGGTGTGGCTGTGTCTTAACTGAACTGCGCTGATGTGAAATGTAGCAGCCTGAGCTGGCACATGAGAGGCCTGAACTCACATTGCAAGGTCTGTGTCTGAGCCTGGTGCACAGACAAATGTACTCACCAGCACTCTGCATGACCATCGATGGTACCTTCTGTAATCTCAGTGCTGCCAGTCCTCAGTCCCAACTGTTCTGTCTCCAAGTGCCACCCAAACACAGTACAGGCTCTTGAAGGTAATGGCATTCATGGAAATTCAAACAGCTGGTTTTCACAGGGATTTAGTATTGTTTTGTTTTTACCCAGTGGGTCATTTCCAAGGATACTGTTCTGGAAAAGAAAGCAACTCATAAAGAAAGATTTTTAAAAATCCTCTTGATATGACTTGTAAAGTATTTTGAACTACCAGCAACAAAAGAAATTGTTTTTAAATCCCCCCTTTCATCTGATGATTTATATTACATTAGAAATGCCCTGTGTCCACTGGAACCCCAGAGGAGTAGGTGGGGCTCTATACTCAAGGGGAACTGGAAGGTGGGAAGGGGGAAGTCCACATGCACATGGGATGTGACTTACGCCTGATCCTGCAGCAGCCAGGAGACAACCCAAGGCTCTCCCCTCTCAGAGAATCACACTGCCTTGCCTTGTTCCCACATTTGTAGTTCAGTCCAAGCTCTCCATGGCTTGTAGGCACTCTTGGGATTCTTACCTTTACTTCTTTTTCTTCATCGTCTGAAATGCAAAACCACACACACATGCACATAACATCTGGTCAGCCTAAAAAACAATAACCTGATACTTTAATGCAGGGGGTGGGCTCCCGGTGTGAATAGGCTTCATTTGTGGAGCTCTATGAATTGACATCAAATGAGGACCTGCTCAGAAGTGAAGAAACAGCTTCAGCAGCACTGGTCTAATCACTCAGCACATGAAACCAGGGGTTCTGCTGAGGATCAGGCTGGAAAGGAGCAATTTTACAGGCCAGGGATGGGTGCTGTCTGTGCTGCTGAGCCTCAGGTGCAATTCTCTGTGGCCACAGCTCACACAGTTGTTTTGGGAGGCAAAATGTTCAGGCAACATCATGGTAATATTTGCAGTAACTATGATACTACACGAGCATAGTGTGCAGTCATGCAAACATGAAGATCACTAAATGTCTTGGCATTTATGACTTAAAATTGGTAAATTTCACCATTAGCACCATCACTTTTCTCCATGCAAAGGTAAGTTTTGGGAGCCAGTTCTGGGAATCAGGATAGGCCAGAGTCTAGGGCAACCCATGGCCCTGGGCAGCTGCAGCATTAAAGCAAGAAAGACTAAAACTCAAGTATGTGACTTCAAACCACTGCGGCAGAGCCCTAGCATTCCTTGGAAGTGGCTGCCCTCTGCCTGCCTCGCTGCCCTGGTGTGCGGGGAGGTACAGCGGCCTCTGCTGTGTCTTTACCACTCATCTCTTCGGGCTGCGCTTGAGGTCTTCTTGTCCTTCCCATTTTCACCACCAAGACAGCTTCTCCCACCACACTCCCTTTTTCCTTCATGCAGCCCCTCCAGTCATCCCTTCTGATTCTTCCTCCTGTCAACAGAGAAAATGGCAGTTTCTCAGCCTCCTCTTCCTCCTCCTCTGCTCTTTTGCAGGCTGCAATGACTGCATGCCGTGACTGAGCCCCTTCTAGGAGGGCAGTGCTGGTTCCTCTCTTCCTTACTCCCAGAACAATAAGCAAAGGCTGGCATTTTGTTAATCCAAGCATAATTAATCACCACCAATGTTTTTATTTTAATTCATCTGTTTACATAGTGCTGAAGGGGTTTAGGAGCTGTGAGCTTTTATGCATGATTGTAGAAGATACAGAGGCAGATATTTTGCTAGGCCGTAAAATCCTTTGCAGCAGCAGTAGTTTTTTAGGGGCCTTAAACAATTTTGGATTAAAATCAGCACAGAAGTAGAAGGGTTAGACTGGAGAGGTACAGAAGGAGATTGTCTGAATCTTAGTTGTTCCAGCAGCACAGAACAATGGAAGGGAGCAGAAGCAGAGTATTTTGTAGTCAGAAGATGATTTCTTGCTATCTACCAGTTCGCAAAGACATGGAAAAGAGGAATCTGTAGATTACAGATCTGTAGATCTGTAATTTATTCCTGTGCCTTTGGTATCTACCTCCAAGGATGCTGGCAGGCAGGATAATTTCAGTAGTGGTTTATAGAGATGGGAATGCGGTACTTTCTATGAGAGAAAAGGAAATATGTCAGGTCCCTTTACAGCCTTTCCTTTGAATAGACAAGATGTTTGAATTGTTTCTCAGAGTCACTTAAAAAAAAAGGCATGTGAAAATGTCAGAGAATTTCCTCTTTCCCTTTCCCACCCAAATACAAAATCAAATAAAAGCAAACACATGGGACACAAATACAAGAGCAGCCCCCTCTGCACGTATTCGCTGTGATACACAGGCTGTTTCCAGATGTATGGATTAGATTTCATCCAACTACTGCATAAAGCTCAGTCTTAGTGTCTACACTGACCAAGTTGGAAACTTCTGGGGAAACTAAAGCACTCAGTGGTCAGGCTCCTGCCTTCGGAGATGATACTGGTCACTGCATCTACTCTGTGATGCTTTTGCCATCTCTTCATTCCAATTAGACCATTTTCAAGCCTGCTGAAGTCCCTGGTATGCAATTAAAAATGAAAAATAAATTATGTGGAGGGTTTTTTTGTCTTTTGCCTGAATATTTTTGAATCAACTGTTGGCATAGTTTAGGGAACATATAGCCCTGTCAGCATGAGCAGTGAAGCACACTCACATGAACCCTGCATCACTGATAAAAACTGATTGCATCATGTTAAACAACCTCACAAACAGTTTGGGATTTTCATACATCATGTGGGGAATATCTCACAAAACCACTTTTACTACTTGAATACTTGTATGTGTGGCTGGACCCCGGATGGGAATTTCTCAGACATAAGTATGCCTTCAGTAATGGTGAGTATATGGTAAGGGGATCACCTGTGCAGACCTGATGCCTGAGGCTGTAGTTATTACTGCCTAACTTGGTGCGTAGTGTTTTGGTCCTGATTCCAGTCCTGGTGGTTAGGATTGTCTTGCAGCCCAGGAGACCTACATATCTGAATCCCAGAGGGACCAGAGTTCATCCCTTGTCCCTCATCTCTTACTGGAGTACTCTGGCAGGAGACTACATGATGGGTTCCCATCCCATGATCCACCATGAATACTCATAATGGGCTCAGTATTAAAAACTATTACAGAAATTATTCTGGACTGCGGTGGTTTTTATCAGCTGTTGCATGAAAACATTGAGTCAGTCCCTGATTCAAATATGAATGAAACAGACACATAGCACACACATTTCCAGCAGCTGCGGCAGGTTTAACAGCACAGAAGGTGGATTTAAAGCCCATTTTGCTGGTGTCGACTTTAGGAGAGTTAATGCACTGAGAGATGGGGGGAGATGCCCAGTAGGTTTCTGCCAGGCCTGCCAAGCCCTGAATTGGCTGCAGAGTCAGGATGCTCACACCTGCATGGCTCAGCCCATGGCCACAGGAACAGGAGCACCCTGCCACCTTGGCTGATGGAGACTGACCTGCCAACAGGGATTGGGCACCCCTGGGTCAAGGGTTAAAGGGGTTTCTGAGGATTCTTCGGGTTATATGCTGTTACTCAGGGGAAAATAAAACAACATCCACCCCCCTCCAAAAAAAAAATTAAAAATTGTTTGAATCCTCAAATCTAGGGTAATTCTGCAGCCACGTTTGAATCCAGCAAAATCACATAGGTCTCAGCTGCTTTGACAGAAATGCTGAGAATTTTCTATTCTTTGAGCACCCCAATGGGTTGAAAATATTCCTGAGAGATTATTAGGCTTTCAGCTACTGCTTCAATTCACAGAAATTAAACCTTCCATCATCTGGTTTTTATATTTGGAAAATGTCAGCTATACTTCCTATCACATATATTGTTGCTTCAATGCACTGAGCCTTCTGTGAATTTCAAAACACATAACTCAGCTCTCAAGCATTTCTTTTGTAAATATTGATAATGGTTTCAAGTTCTTTATTAAATAACTTTTTAATGAGTTTGAGGACAAAGAACTATTTTTTCACAGTCTCATGAAGATAAGAATCATAACATATCTTTCTGTACCATAGAACACATGGTTCTCAATACTTCATTGTGCAGCATAGGCTTTCCTCACTTTAAAAAAGTTTACTTAAACAAAAAAAGCCCCACAATTATGAGAAACAAAATCTGAGCAGGCCATGCTAAAATGTCCAAAATTGCATGCAAATGCTATGTGACAGCTTTGCAGGAAAGTGTGTGCTGACATTGGAGCAGTTTTAGAAAGCTCCATGTAGTCCAACAGCAAGAGGAGCTACAAAATGCCACCATCACTGCTTAAAAAGAGTCAATGTATAGACTTCTCCTTGCTCAGCATTATTTATTGTCTGTGTTTTTACCAGAAGGGATCCCTGTGTATATGCTTAAGATTGAAGACAATAAAATATTATGATGAGGTTCACCAGGGGAAGTTTCCAGGGGGAGGTTTTTTACCGGTTTACAGGCATGGTCAGAGTCCTGCAGGAGAGTTCCTCTTTGGAGCTGGCTGTAAACAATTTACATTAGTAAACCTGGAAGGTAACAGGAAGTCTTTAGGGTGCCTTGGAAAATATTAAGTTATAGAAATTCTGACTTCTGTCTTCTAGACCTGGCCCAGAGGACTGATATTGACTGGCAAGTATGCAGCTCTCTAGGAAAACTGCACACTGTCAGTGAAAGAAGGGTTATTTTTTTAATACATTTCAATTAAAAGTTGGACTGGGTAGCAGCATACTAAATCAAATATGCTGTACAACTAATTTTCTCTATAAAAAGCCAAATGTTTACCTTTGAACTTAAAAATGTTGCCTTCAGGCAAATTGTGTTCCAGCCAGCTGTAGTTTAAATGCCTGGTGCAGGTTCTGTAGCCTGCTTCTTCATTCAACACTCAAAATCACTCATGTTTGCTAAGTGGAATTAAAAGCCAGCTAGGAACAGATTACTGGTCCCCTGATATTAGCCTTTCTTCTCACACATTCCCTTGAAGACTTTTGGGTCTAATAATAACATTTTCCTGTGCTGGTCCTATTGACAGCTTGAAGCCTTAATGACGATCCACTTCAAATGTAAATACCTGGTTTTACTTGCATGTTTATCCAAGGGAATTTGTATTGAATCACTTGGCTGAGACTGAAAACAGAGGTCAAGAGGCAAACAAGAAAGTTAAGGTGATTTTAGATGGTGTTTTAGGCCCAGCCCATGGCTGGACATGTTGTCAAAATTGTGCTTTCCCAGCAGGCTAACATCTCAGGCTCTCCAGTCTCCACCTGATCAACTGTTCTCGTTAAAATTAGATACAAAGACATGCATTGGCACTGGTGGTTGGATTTTTTGGGTTTGTTTCTTTTTCTTCCTGCAGTCAGGATGACAACAAAGCCACAGGACATCTGTATTGAACATGAAACCAAACAAGAAGGACTGGGAAAGGAGCTGTTGTCGATTACCGGCTAGCAGGTTCTTATTTGCATCTACTATTTTAATGACGTTGAGATGTGCCTGAAGTGTTTAGGATGTGTTAGGGCACCAAGAGCATTCCAAGGCTATCTTTTCAGCCGTTTCTAGTTGAGAAGTCTGTATTACTGAGTTGTGAATCAGAAGAACCATTCAATCTTCCATCTTTGTCATTGTGCCAACACACAGGAAATGACCTCTTCCTAAAAGCTGCGCACCTGCAATTCTCATTAAGATTGGTCTAATGTCACCCACTGCTTTTCAGACTCTAAAAAGGGCCTCTTAGAATCTACCTGCTTCAAATTCCCTGAGGATTTATTGGCTCAGAACACAGATTACTTGTCTTGGTATCAGGGATTTCCTTTCTTTTGAACAGGAACATAAAAACACAAAGAAAGCCTAAACTCAAGTAACGTGAAAATATTGTGTTTGATTCCAACCCATATATTCAAAGTTACAGATGAATGTCTGACTTTAACTTGAAATGTGATGCCTTGAGTCTGCACATGATCTCGTGGCACATAAAATGTTTGGAAGCCTTTGAAAAAACGGAAATATTCTTGGCTTTGGTTGCACTCTTATTATTATGCTTTCTTTAATGCATTTATAGTTGGCTCAATAGATCTTTACATATATCAAGCTTGGGTAGCAAGTTTCAGGACTCATGAAATCTGTGTTGCAAGGGCAGCCCACAGTTGAGTCTGTTGTGCACTTTACACATGTTGTGTTTTTAGGTGAGAGGGTCCTCACCCATCAAAGGTATATTCCAAAAGCTTGATCCAAATCTTCCTGAAACATACAGCGTGGAAGTTTATTTCACTGATATGCAGGACTAAAAGTTTGAAACACTGAGCTCTCCTTTCTTAAGAGGCAAGCAGTAAATTACAGGCACCTGCAACTTTACACTGACCTGAAATTGCCCTACTTTTGCCCTTTTAAATTCAGACAAAGCAATAAAATTTAATGTGTACATGCACTTACTGCATTAAAATTAATGGTTTCATTTCCAGACTGATTATTGACCATGAGCTTAAATGAAATTAGTTCTTTTAAAAGATGACTAAGTACCCTTAGCAGTGAACACTGGTTTTTAGACATAGTTAAAATGCACCATAGAGGGCAATGAAAATTTCATGCTCAACATGCTCAAATGCCTTAGTGATCTCAGGGTTTTTTGATATGTTCTGACAAGAAATAATCTCTGAGCCATTCAACAGCTCACTCAAGTCAAAGTTGAAAGGAAAAATATATCAGTCATCTTGAAAGGTTTAAATGTAATCCTTTCTAATGAATATTTTTTTTCCATTGCTGTATGTTCACTTATAATCCTATCAGAAGTCTTCTGTAAGAACACCTGAGCAACTTCAAACATGGCTTCTTTTAAAGAAGAGATCTTACGTTCATCAGGCATGTTCAGCAATGATCTCCCAGGGGTGACTTTTGTATTATGAGAGAAAAACTTTAGACGCATAATTAATTAGCAGTCCGAGCTAGCTGAATGTGAATGGAGATGAAGAGCTTGCAATCAGAACAAATTAACAGTCACATAGTTTGCTGTGCCTGCAAACTTACAGCTCCATTCAGCCACATGCTGCGTGATTCCAGGAAGGATGCAGTCCCTATCCCACAAGTACTGGAAAGAAAGCCTGTGCCATTCTGTGAAGTGATCTTCAAGGATTTTAAGCAATCCAAAAGCTGATGTTATTACCCATACGAATACTGATCAGTGGTTCACTCTTCAATCAGCTGACTTGAAAGGCATGGAATTGCTCCAAGGCTGGAGTATAAATCAAGAGGAACTAGTGTGTTCTCAAATAAGGCTTTAATAGATGGGAAATGGTATCTGAACTAGGAGATGACTGAAAAACATTGTGTCAAATAATAACCTTGGACTATGATTTCACTGGGACCTCCTAAACTCTGAAGCCAGAGCTGGTTCCACGGAATGTTGTGTGCTCACTACCCTGTTCAAAAGCTGGCAAAATATTATCTCCACAGCTGGTCATGGTGGGCAGCTGAAGGGTGATGGCAATGTTTTTGTGTGGGGACTGTTACACTTGCAGAACTTTCTAGTACAGTAATCTTTGCTCAGCGTTGCAGTCATTACACGTGCTTTTAACAGAGGAGCAAAATTGTGAAGTGTGAGTTGTGTATCGAACTTTGGAGATATATCAGGAATACAGCGGCTCTCCCTGACTATCTTCTGTCTACCACGTTGACAGGCATATATGCGGGATACATACGTAGCAATCCACATCTAGCAGCTTTTGCAAGTTTAGCTATCAACATCTGGAAAGTTGGCAGAACCAAGCCTGGGATTTGGATTACAGTTTTTTTTTTTCACAAGGTGTGCAACTGTCCTGGCAAATAAAGCCCTTAAGCCCCATAAGGAGCTTTAGAGTATGCAATTGCTTTAAAGGACGACCATTTAAAGGACCCTGAAAGCCTCACAAAGTTTTATAGCTTTTGTGGCAAGACCTTCTGACTCTTAACTGCCAAACTCAGTCCAATGATAACCATTTGTCTTCTGAGGGGAAAAATGTCCTGGTGGGTGTTTCCAATCCTACACATAGTTCAGCAGCTGGGTATCTATAGGTGGAATAGTACTGATATTTTTTAGTTCCTTCTATTAGTTACCAGCCAGGCAAAGAGAAATGAGTTGTATAGGTAACCCAATGTTCCTTTTCTTTTCTCCCTGAATGTGAGCTCTGTAGTGCTGCCAGGGAACAGAAGCATCTTTATGTTATATTGCAACAATGGACCAAAGGACATAGATCTGAATCTAATCACCATATATGAGAAAGGCAGCCTTGTGTCTAAGAACCAGAGGGAAGAAGCCCATTTTTAAGATGTTCACTCATGGAAAAGATTAAAAAAATAATGCTGTTGAGCAGCTAATGCCATATTTATTTCCTGTTTTTGTTTTAACACAGACTGTCTTACATAAAAGGAGACTCCACCACACTCACCCAGCACTTCTCGCCTGAGGCAATGAACATAGCAACTTCATCTATCAGTTACACCAAACCACAGCACGCTTTTCTAAGCTTAGCTTGATACTGTCTCTCAGTCTGCAGAATAACTCAGGGCAATGGAACAGTTACTGGCACTGTAAATGTTTTCAGACACTGAAGCAAGTAATACGCAACTTTATTTGCATTAAATTACCTCTTTAAGAGAGTCTGAAACCGGATGACTTCATATAATTCATTATGTTTAAGAAGGCCGTTTTGTGTGGCAAGTTAAAACCCATTAAATCGCTCTGTAGTTTTCTTGGCTGTGGTTGTTTTTCTTAAGTGAAAGTAATTAAACAAATATTTACTAATATCCCAGGCTGTGAAACTCTATAGCAAGAGGAACAAGGAGAACCAACCCAGTGCTGGCTTCCTGCATTAATATCCCATGCTGGCTGAAACATGCTTGCTGGCTTTTCCACAAACAGGGCTGGCTGATGTGGAGCTCCGATGGGGAAATTGGAAGCTGAGCAGTTGAATTCATTTAAACAAGAGGAGGAAACCACTACGTGGATGTGATCTCTTTTTTATACGCGTGATTTATGCAATGGGTGATGCCTTAGGTTTTAACTTCTATATTTTTCAAAACCTGTATTGCCTAGTATATAACTGAAGTCTCTTACGGCTCATTAGCTGCCCTCTTAGGCCAGATAGACACAACAAATCATCTCTGAGCTTGCTATTCAAGGACACTCGGGCTGTCCGAGGCCTAAAGGTGGAAACTAGGACCAGGAGAGAGGTGGAGAAACTGAAGAGAGCTAAAGTTTTAATTGGTGAATTTATGCTGATATGCAAATGGACCAAACCTATAACAGTGTAAAGAACTCGTGACCTGTCATCCATCTTGGGGTCCATTTTATGGAAGCAGCCTCCGGTTCCCCAGGATGTACCTTGAAGGCCCTTCAAATAAATACCGACCTTTATTCCCTTATTCCTGCCTAGTCTCTGTTTCTAGGTGGCTGGAGAAGGCATTATGAGCAGTAAGACATTACAAGTGGCATTTTCCCTACTGATTCTGGACAAAGATCTGCTCCAAAAATCTTTTGTCAGTGGGAAAAACTCCACCGAGGTGCATCAAGGCATCATGTTCATAAGCGCTGTGAATGAGCACAGGTGAGCTCAGCCACTGAGGCAGCAATTCCTTCTCCTGCCCCAGCCACCCCACCTCTGCTGCTCTCCCCACCAGCACGAGCGTCGGTGGGGCCTCACGGAGAACCAACATCGGCAAATACCAACCAGGGCTGGTGGCCTCAGCTCAGCTTAAAGTTTCTGCAAGTCAAAAGCTCCCCCTTGCCAGGCTACTGTAAAGTTGGTGAGATGGCAGACACTACTAGAGAGAGCAAACTCTTGTTAGTCTGGATGATACAAACTCCCAATGTGTATGTCCTTGGGGGCCTGCTGGGACACCAACCAACGGGTCCAGACTGGCTCAGTGTGCCTAGTGAACATCTCAGGATTAATATTGCATCTGAGAGCTCTTCCGGTCTGATTTTTCAGAGACAGGCATAGGGGACTTAGCCTTGAAGTAGCGCTCTGTAGTCTCTCTTTACACCCCATCTAAAACTAAGCGGTCTCTTGCAACTTTTTAGAACTCCAAGGTAACACAATTAAGCAGACTTAAATTAGTTCCATTACTTATTGAAAGTTGATCTGTGGAAGATTTTTCCCCTTTCTGCACAGACTGGGCCCACTTCGTGCTTATGTAATGACCTCTCTTTGCCAGCATCTGATAAAAGAAGTCTTATAAAAGACCCAAATCCTCCTATACACTGTCCGAAAAGTATGAACCCGCTGAGCTTGAAGAAGATACCAACTGCTGACCCTAGGGCACTACTCCCAAAGTGAGGTACCACGCACTGGGACAAAGAGGAACAAAACCCCAAAGCAGATGGTGATTAGGGTCAGCCTTATGCCCCATCCTCCACCCTCTCTGTGCACGCTGCCTTCTGTCGCATGCGCACGCTGGGACACGAGGGCAGTCGGTGCCTCGCAGCATCAGGCTGGGCCAGCACAGCCTTTGCAGGGCAGGGGGGCAGGAGGGATTCCCAGCCCTGGGGGTGGGTGCTGAACCCTCTGGCCCCAACATACCACTTCCACCACACAGTTTGTGCTGAGACACCCCGGGACAACAGTGGCACCCATTAACTAAGGGCCAGTCAAACAACATTATTAAAAATACCACAAAGTCTTAAACCCAAGCCACTCAGCTGGAACAGGTGTCAAGCAAAAGAACGTTTGAATTACATGGCTGGGGAGGTTTATTCCACACTTTTAGATTGAGCGTTTACCCAGAGATCTTGTTGCTTCCTGTTTAATACCGCTGATGCATCTGTGCCTTTTAAGGTGAGTGAGGAACACTGAGTTGTTACATTTGTGTCTGCCACCCACATCCACCCAGAAGGGGCTGTGGCAAGGTTTGCTTGGCAGGGTGTTCAGGGTGTTCCTCTTCTCAGGCAGAGAAGAGGCTTAGACCAATAATAATTAATTTGTGGAGTGACATTTTTTGTGTCCTGTGAAGTAACAGCCCTGTAAACCCTCTGCCCTGCCCAGCAAGCACGTGTCCCACGAGGAGTGATGCAGCCCTCTTTAGCTCCTCCCTGCTGACCCCTCCGAAGACACACTAGGAGGGTTCAGGTCACCCCTGAACCAGGGTTTCTTTACATCCCCTGCCAAGCAGGGTGGCAGTTCACACAAAGCATGCTCTTAAGGCACATGATGTATTTCAGACATGGTTAAGTCCAAAACCTTCTGCCAAGAACAAGCTTGTTAAAAGCTGCTTTAGTCAAAAAGATTAAATACTAAGCTGCCTGCCTTTACAAGACAATCGCTCATAGGAGCTGAAATTCAGACATTTTCCTTTGGAATAAGCTGGCTGGATCATTTCAGTCTTTTGGGGGTATAAAGCACAAAGAAACTGCCAAAACAATTTTAAAAAATGAGTTCTATACGTGGCTGGGAAGCAATCTGTATGTTCTGCTGGAAGAGGCTGCCCCACATGAGCTGGGTGCCTGCAGATCCAAGCCTTCCTCCTCCTCGTGCTGGAGTGCTGTGGGCCTTGGCTCCTGATGGGCAGAGCATCATTTAGCACGGGGCTCCTGTGCTCCTTGGCAGCACTGTAGCAGTGGGCTGATTTCTCTGCCAGTAAGGGCCAATCGTAAAAGGGAATATCTGACATTTGCTAAGGTTCTTGGGTATACAGGAAGAAAACCAGTTTAAACTGTATTTAGGAAAAAAACCAAGCCCTTATCTAATTTATAAGTCAGTCAGCCAGACCATCCTCCAGCCATATTACCCCAGGCTGAATTTTTGTCAGGTTTTTGCCACCAATTCAGTACCATTTGATCAAACTGATACATGCAAGTCAAACTGCAAAAATAATTCAGGTTGAAAAGTGATAATTCAGTAGATGGCATGTTTCTATCCAAGTAAATGCAACAAAATAAATATCAAGAGCAGGCTTAGTGCTTTTCTTTGAAATTTGGAAGGCAGCTTTCAATAGTTTGAGAACCCGGTCATCTCCTCTCAGCCTTTGGCACACAAAGAACTCCTGGAGTCTGAGATGCTTCATGGAATCATGGAATTGTTAAGCTTGGAAAAGACCTCTAAGATCGAGTCCAGGCATTAACCCAGCACTGCTAAGCCCACCACTAAACCATGTCCCTAAGTGCAACATCTACATGCCTTTAACATCCCTCCAGAGATGGTGACTCCAGCACTTCCGTGGGCAGCCTGTTCCAATCATTGAAAACCCATCTGGTGAAGAAAATTTCCCTAATATCCAGCTTAAACCTCCCTGGCACAATTTGAGGCCATTTCCTCTGGTTCTATCACTTATTACCTGGGAGAGGAGACTGACCCCCATCTCGCTACAGCAAAGTGTGGTATTGCTGAGCCAGTCCTGGCCGGCTGCGTGCTGGCGGCCCTGAGAGCATTGCCATGGCAGTGCTGGACAGAAGAGAGATAAAATCTCTGCTAGGTCTGGGAAAGCATTTATGCTTTTATATCCCAGGCAAATCTGGTTCCCAGTGCAGCCTAACAGAGAGTGAACAGCGTTTTCTTGCTCATTTTCTTATCCAAAAGGTCTAACGAACCCTCGGTAGATGTTGTAGCAAATCTGATGCCAGAAAATGTGATAATTTCTGTGCGTTTAGGGATTCCTCTACAAATTTATCCTTTTATTCTAATTGCTGTGGATATTTCAGTCCACGGTTTAATTCAATCGAGCAAATCAAGGAGAAAGGTGAAAAGGATAAAAGTTTCTTTCCATTGCATTTAATTGGGAGTTTCCCCACAACCTGTGTGGCAGTAATAGGCTTACAGTCTTATTTGTACAGTAATGCTTGATTTACTTGTTTCTCCCCTTCTTCCTTTCTCTTCCCATGGTGGCACATTATTGTTTCAAACCACTGATCTTTGCTGTGGTCTCTTGTTTCCCACAACTTGCATTGCTGGGATGTTTACTTCCTGGATTTAATTCTAATTTAGCTACTACGCTAATCCTTAAATAAATCTTTTTCAGTTCAACTCTTTCCCTTAGCCCTATACACCAATGTTTACACTAATTTAAATAGGCAGGATATTAGATTAGAGGTAATTGAGGGAGTCAACATACTAATCCAGTTTCTACAGGTTTGCACCCCTGAAGAAAATATTAAGAGCAGCCATATAAATTTCCATTTCTCATAGTCAGAGTGAGGGAGAATACATTTGGGGGGTAGCCCACTATTAGGTTTTAGAAATATGAGTCATAAGTTTCTCAAATAGTCAAACATAATGCAAGACAACACAGGCAGTTAAGCTGAGTTCTCTTGCTTTCCCATTCCAAGACTCAGGAAAGCTCTCTGAACACAGTTGCAGAAACTAAAGGTTTCCATGAGAGCAAAACACAACATATTATCCAAGTGTAACAATCCATACCGTACTTCCAAACAGTATGACTAAAATTAAAAAAAGAAAATAATTCTCAACAACTTGAATAAAATGCTTTGAATGTTATGTTTTTTAAAGAGACAAGGCTGAATTTTTAAAACAGCTAATCTAGTAGTTCAATTTCCAGCTCCCAAGTTATTTAGACTGTTGCTGTAAACTTTCACCTATGAACATGCACACATATAATTTAAAGTATATAAGCATTTTTCTAAAAGCCAATAAAGTGATGTCTAAACAATAAAAAGATCATCAGATTAACAGAGGAAAAGAAACCCAAAACAACAACAAACATCACAACCCAAACATTTGAAAAAATTGTGTTCCACAGATTTTTTTTTTTTTTTGTCTGAAGATTATCTGTGCTCTGTGTGGGCTGCAAGTTCTAACTATTTTCTTGCATTGTGAGGGCAAGGAAGGCTATGACAGGGACAGGGATGCTGGTGGGTATTTTTTTGTGACTTGTGGCACTGAGATAGCAGCTTGCAGTAATAATTCCATTATGTTCTGTATTGCATGGGTGCATAAGACTAACTGCAGCTGTGTATTTAATTTCTGTCTTTAAGAGTTACAAAAATGCCTAGCAATGAAGAGGGTACAGAGCTACACATAAAACACAAATCAATACCTGTGAAATGCCTCCTTTTGGAAAATGAAAATCTACTTTTGACTATGACAGCCTGGAGTTCCCAGAGCTGAAAGCCACATGGAGTCACACCCCTCTCCTTTTAAACTGCTACCACCTACCTTTCTTTCATGTCTCCCTGTAATGAGTTAGGTGCTGACTTACACCAATTAATTATGTGACCCAGGGCGAAAGTCAGTAGTCGGTGTCAGGAAATCAAATTCTGAACTCCTATCAATCGTTTGCCCACAGCCCAGGCACATATTTATGTAATAAATCCACTCACTGTACTACGTCGAATCCTGTTAAACCCTGAATGCTCTGGGGCAGAAGTTGTAGCTTTTCCCTGCCAGGTAGGTGTTTACGAGCCTGGTAGCACCAGAAGCGTTTCTGGAGCCCACAAACATAATTTAGCTGCAGTAATGTGAAATTACTGAGCCTGTCTCGTGCCGACATGTGTTACACGCAATTGTAAAAAGGAAAAAAGTTTAACAGCTTAGCCACAAAGGAATGTTTATATCTGATTATGCTAACTGCTAATTTAATGGTAGTTAATCAGTGGCATGTAATACAAGCCGAGCAGCCCAATGGATTTATTGATGAATGGCATTTAAAGTTGTTGCTGGAAAACCAGCGCAGCAGTTGGATTACACAAGCAGGCACAGAGCCCTATCAAGCAGCAGTGCCTTTGCTAAAGGCAAAGTTCTGCTTCAGCCTATGGTGCTTCAAATCCTGAGTTATCCCAAACCTCCCTCAACAACAGGACAGCAACAAAGCTCAGGCCCGTTCCTGCACAGCACAGAGGAGATCCCTGGGGTCAGTACCAGTGAGCGCCACACTGCTGAGCTCTGAATTTCAGGGAAAAGCAGGGACCCTCCACAAACCTGTGTTCTGCTCCTGCCTGCATTCCACCACTGGAACAAACATCACCAGGGCTCCAGTTTGAACCCCCTTAAATACTGGAGTGGGATTTTTATTTTGTAAATAAAATACACAGCTATAGGTCTATAAGCTACAAGGAGCACACCTCTTCCCCACTGATGGCAGCAGGGGCTGAGAGATGGATGCAGCCCCAGGGCAGATGCAGCATCACCTCCCAGTGTGTGAGCCTGCCTGTTCCTGGGCTGAGGAGGTTCAGTTAGGGGCGAGGGAAAGAAAGGTACAGCTGCCTTATCCCCTCTGGCAAGCACTGATTTGCCTGGATGCACACTCTTCAGCCCTCCAAACCTCACCCATACAGCTGCCACATACCATGGAGCTCGTTTTCCTTAGCATGAAATATGAGCAAAGGGAGTCCGTGAAGCAGCACTGAAAGCAGATTCTCATGGAGTGCATCTACGCCCGAGACTAAAAAGCAGAGAAAAACTTTTAAAGAAGATCGGACTGAAGCTTTTTACTCACAGAGGCTTCTTGGAGAGGCTGCTGCTCCCTGCTCTCCCCAGAGTGCTGCAGCATCCAGATATCCATCCTCAGCCTCCTGACCCTTTGGCCAGCTGAAATCATTGTGAATTTTTACTCCTGACTTGGTTGGGATGAGGCCAGCTGCCAAGCGAAAAGCATCTGTAAAGGCATAAAAAGTTGGAAATTATGTCAGTTATTTATTAATGGGAGGCAGTTTACTGAATGCTGCCAAAATTTAAGAGCTTCTGTTTCTCTGCAAGCTTCAGTTCCTTCTTGTGCAACTGTCAGGAATATGTCCAACATTGCCTATTTCATGAGCAACCTCCTTTTATCATTTAACTGGAAGATTTCAAAGACACAAGATGGTGAGTTTTCAGACTATTAGCAATGACCACAAGAAGAGTAGGCAAAGAAAAACTATTTTACTTGGAGAGATCTGCCAAATAAGGTACCTTTTCACCCAGCACTATAGTGACGGGGCATTGGAGAAAGGCACACTTGAAACATAAAACCTCATCACAACCTTGATATTGTATTTAATTCATCCTGATTGTATTACTGCAGGAAAAGCAGAAAAACTACCATGGCAATAACTTCTTGTTCAGAATTAAGTGTAAGCCAGCCCTGAGAGGAGACAGTCCATTAAATCATCTCTCAGCTCAAGGGGAGGCAGAGGGAGCCCAGTAGGCTTCCAGTTCCTGATGGAAACAGTACGTGATGCTAAACCAGTTGCACCTTCCCGGAGCTATTTATTTATTTATTAATAAAATCTGGCTTTAAGATTATAACTGATGGAAATTCTGCATGCATCCCCACAAAACTCAGTTGCTGTTACCCTCCTTGGCAGCCCTGGTGAGGCTGGTGCATGTAGGCACATGTGCACTTGCAAAGGACTGGGAGAGGTAGGATGAAAATCCCCTTCCTTCTTAGCCACGGAGAAGCCAGAGAGCTAAACCATCTACACATCTAGGCTTCCTCTGTAATCAATGGCCCACAGATGAGGTGGGATGAGACCCTGCTCATGTGCTCTTTGCTCATTTCTGGATCTAGTTGGAAGAATCATCCTCAGGAGATTCTCTTCTCTTCTCTTCACCAGCTGTTAAGGGCCCAGAGCTGACTAGCAGGAGGTGAAACCATTCCCTTTTGGGTGGGTATCACTCAACCTTATGCCCTTTCTCATCACATTCTTCCTGGGGGCCACAGCTGGGAAAGCACATAGGCAGCCACAGGCTCCAAATCAAAAAGAAGTCAAAATGCATTTGGAGTTAAATGTCAAATGAGAACAAAACTGCTGAGGTGTGCAAAAAAATGCACATCGAGCTTGCATTTCCCCGAAATAAAGAGATATTTCTGGTCTTCCAGGATCCACACACACTCAGCACGGAATTAAGGTCCCGAGCAGCATCTGGACAGTAGGCACCTCTCTTAACAGGTTTACTGGGACCAGCAAGATAAGCAAGTTAAGGATGAGCTTTCCCCCTTGTCCTCCCTCCAACTGGCAGCATCCTTCCTGCGAAAGTGCAGAAACAGAAGGGGGAATGTTGCAGTGGTCTGTGGGATGCTGGCGCTCAAGAAAGAGAAACACCGAATAATTTAGGCTGGAAAAGACCTTTACGATCATCAATTTCAACATCCTTCATTTTGGGTGAATCTCACAGGGATGGACTCTGGCAGCTCAAATCAGCGGAGCGCTGCTGAAAGCGGTGGGACAGAAACCTACCTTGTCCCACAGCCTGCCAGGACCCCACCAATCTGTAGCCAAGAAGCTTTTTAGTAGCGTTGCCAAAGTTTATCAATTACACGAAGGGTACAAACAGCACTGCTCACCCAGGACAGAAGAGCCGAGATCTGTACATAGCTCTGTCAGGGCAGCCCATGAAGTCATTCAGAAGAGAAACATTCACATTAAACATAGGAGGCTTTGCACTTGTGGAGGTGGAACCAGCTAGACTGTGAGCTAAATGCGCTGCAAACCTGTGTGTGCAACTGCACCAAGTCCTTATAAATGAGTCTTCTGTGACCCTGTAGATGGAGACAAACATCAACTGGGACC
The DNA here is from genome assembly GCA_013400655.1 of Mystacornis crossleyi. NCBI lineage: Eukaryota > Metazoa > Chordata > Aves > Passeriformes > Timaliidae > Mystacornis > Mystacornis crossleyi. The sequence continues at coordinate 24,399 of VYZQ01063724.1, forward strand.
TTTCACTTTCTTCTTGGCTCTTCCCCTTCATTTGCCATTCTTGATGTGCTGATCTTATTCCCTGTATATTTTTGAAAAGAACACTAAAAAGTGAGGGTGCTGGTCTCTTCAGGAAGGAATACTCCATACATAGGAGGGTTTGTTGCTTGTTGATTTCCAGAGCCAATTTTCTATTTCTTTCCAGCTCCGCACGTAGGAAAAGCAGCAGTGCTAGGCACAGGGAGTGCTGTGGAATTTGTTGCTGGTCCGGTATAAACAGCCTGTCCTGTGTATTGACCTAATGTAAACAGCCAGTAGCCTGTATAAACAACCAGCAGTTGAGCTCAGGCTAAACGAAACCCCAAAGTATGTTTGAGCAGCAAGAAATCAAATGTCACTATATATATTTCCAACTTTCAAGCTGTTGTTCTCTGCTTGACAGAGAGAATTATCTTTTTTGAAAATTTCTTGAAAGTCTGGCATTGTGTTGTTTGTTTCTCCAGAAAACAGGGTTGCCAGGGGGACATTGCTGCTGTCCCACAGTCCTGTGCCCTTGGCTGAGCTTCTCCCAAAGTGGGGCTGCCAGGGGAGGAAGGAACACAGCAGCACCAGACAAAGCAGCATCAGAGGGAGCAGATTCAACCCCAAAATCCCAAAGGAAATTCTGCACGTTTCAAAACTTCCCCTTGAAAAAGACTAAGACAAAATTATTTGTTAGACCACATTTGCATATATGAGTATCCATATAGTCCTCTTGAAGAACAAGACTGTCCTGAAAAGCCGTCTTATTTCTGAGAAAACTCCTCTTTCTTCAGGGCAGAAGTTTATCAGAAAGCAGCATCCACTCCAGAATTATGCCCCGCCCCCCCCTTTTTTTTTTACCTCATTTGAGAGGCAGCTCTCTTTGAAAATCCCAACCATTCTTAGAGGAATGTATGAGATACTCTTTAAAATTCAGTTCAGACATTAAGTTTAACCTTTACTGTACATTTGACCACATGACTGTTTTGCTGCTTTTCTCAGAGGGAAATATTGGACTGAGCTAAAATTAAATGGAAATGGTGAAAGAGAAAGGAGGGGGTGAAAAGGGCAAACAGATAGAGCGGAAAAGGGAACCCTCATATAGACATACTCAGTAACAGCAGGGCAAAAAAATAAATAGATGCAGTTATTTCGTGTGGCTGAGAGAAACTACAGAAAGAAAACAATTTTCTTTTATCTTGAAATAATCCATCTGACTCTGGCCCACCTTGGCAGATAGCTGTTTGCTCTCCAAGGAGAAAGGAACCAGATGGTTCTCATATTTCTAATGGCTGCCTATGTACATGACAAACACTATCTTGGAGGTTAGCAGTAAGTGCTGGAAGCTTCATCGCTGCGTGTGAGGGGAGCACATGATTAAGAGAACATCAACACTTTCTTGTCTCCCCCCCGCCCCCCCCCCGTGGTTTTTTTTTGTTTTGTTTTTTTTTTGTTGCTTAGCTGTTTTTTCCCCTCCCTTAAACTAGTCCAGAATGGGAAACACCCTCCCAGCAAGGGCTGCACATCAGACACCCAGGCTGCATTTGCACCTTCCTGGAGTGGACGGTTGACTCCGGTTTGATGTCATTTAGCAGTTTTCACTGGCTGGCATCGCTGCTAATGTCTAG
>VYZQ01063724.1:27459-70396 GCA_013400655.1 Mystacornis crossleyi
TGTCTCGTGCAACCATTTCTCCTGCAAGACTGTTGACTTTTTGCATCCATACCAAGAGTAAAAAAATCAAACAGAACTCAGCCTGAGGTGAACCCTGCTGGGCCATAATGCATTAGGTTTCTGTACTGCTGAACCATGTAATGAATCCCAGGGTTGGTGCTAATGCAAAAGTAGTGGCGATGTGCTAAATGGTTTAACTGCTCATAAAATGGTGACTAGCCACCTGTCCAGCTTTTATTGGCCAGGGCAAGTTTAGCACTAGTAATAAAACCGTACATATTAAGTTACAGTGGCTAGCTCTAAACAAAAGCAGAAAATAAAATTTAAAAATTAATTAAAATAATTATGTTACAAATAAGGTGGCAAAGTGGCAAGCAGGCTGATGTCTTCCCCTTACCATCCTGAAGGACACAGCTTCTCATTTAGAAGGTTTCATAGCAAATATGACACCACAGAACTTTAAAGCTACCTTGAGCTCTGTTTAACTATTCATGGGAATTAATTAGAGTGAACATTAAGAATCCACTTACCCTGAAGCCCATCAGGGTAGCTGCACCATTCAGCCTTGCTTGGTGCAATAACTGTATTTTCATTACAAAAACATGATTTTGCCTCAAATTGCTGTGATGTGTGACATAAATGCTCTTTTGGGAATGAAAACCTATGTCCTTCCCACATTGTTACATTTTCACAAAACAACAACAAGAACAGAAAGTACTCTTAAGATAAACTTACTTGAATATTAACAGGAGGGGAAAAAAATGCCTTTGCAAGTATCGTGGGCAGAATGGTTACTGCCCAAGCAAGACTTAGAAATAATAAACTAAATTGAAATCCTACACTAACTAACCAGGGCATAACTACTTATCTTTAACCAGCAGTAAATCCCATCTCCTTGAAGACTCTGCAAGGGGTGTATAAATTCATATTTGTTAATTACAGCTGCTTCCTATTTCCTCTACAGCAGTAAAGACAGCAAGCTACAGGCCAACAGTAACAATGAGGTTCACCTGAGGAGAGGTGTGTTCCTAATAGGTCGCACTTGCAAAAAAATTTAGAAACGCTCATCAAGGACATTGCTCTGAGGAGAATCTGAGTATCTGCATGATTTTCCAACAATAATAGTATCTTGAGTATGTGTGTATACGTATATATATATACGTATACACACACTTACTTAGACTGTTCTTTCTCCTTACACAATTTTTTCACATTAACTAACACGGCACTTGATTAGGACTTTGCCAAAGACCTCCCAAAAATGGGAAGGGAGCAAGCAAGTGATGATATTTCAGTGTTCTTTTTTTACAGGTCACTGTGGCCACCATCCCCACTATGCTGTGGTTGTCCCCCATCACAGGCAATATGCCACTCTCTGCAGCTTCTGTAGGGATGGGCAGCCCAGTGCCAGCCAGGCTGGCATCCTGGGCACTAACAACCCGAACTGGCACTGCAGATTGTTACGTGCAAGCACGACAAAGCTGCTTAGAACCGATTTTATCGTGTTCTTCACTTTATGGCAAGGGATATTTTTTACCCAGAATTTCCAAAGGGAGTTTTCAGCAGCATCTTGAATTTGAAATAAAGGGATGCAGAAGTGATATAGCTATTTTAAAAAGAGAATATTGGTGTTCTAATCATAATTTGTTTAAAGGATGAAGGTACTATTAAGGAACTTTTCTGTTATAGGAACACAGATTTCAGCCATGTACAACAGTCTTCATTGTGGATGCACTAAATTTCTCAGATGAGCAGGGCTACAGCTAAATATATGTTGTATCAAGCTAAATTGTGCAACCGAAAAATTTTGAGTAATCAGCCTGGAATTGTCTACTTGCACTCCTCATGTTTTATAGAAAGTCAGTGTGACACTGTTTCCAAGTTTGAAACCAGGGGTAACCTTTGGGGACTCTTTCAACCTGTTATGAAGCTTCCTAACACACAGATGTCTTCCCACAGAGCCCAAGAGCTCTGAGGTACAGGGCCCCAGGATGCAGGAGCAGAAGTTTTACGCCAAACCTCTTTGCAGCACAGGTGTGGCCCCCACCCAGGGCAACAAATTAGCACCAAAAAAAAATTACTGTGGGTTAAGATAATCTTTCATTGTCTTCTTGGGTTTGTACGTGGGTTACTAAATCTCAGTTCCCACCTCAGGAGGATCAATATTTTGGCATGACCAGAGACACAAAGGCCAGTCTGTCCGAGATCACTGCAGGCTGGGGTGGTGGTAGGTCTCAGGTATCCTCGGGATCTGACAACATATGCACCACCCTAGTGATACTCATTGCTTCAATAAATTTAAAAATTAAAAATATTGCAATGATCAAGGAATGCATTCCACTAGAAATGCAGCAGGGTGAAGATTTTCAGCTCCATCTTTTGGAATCAGCTTTGTGGTTTTTGCATTTGTCATTCCAACAGCTTTAGTGTGATGGATGTGCAGCAGAATGTAATGTAAAAGGAGAAGGTAAGTAATGTGAAATCAGGAATAACTGAAATTAAAGCGCGACTAGAAAAGCAAAACTTCCATAATTAAGCTCATTTCAGTATGATGGATGTTTTTGATTTGCACAGACAGCTCTGTGAGCATACATCTGGGTAATACCAAACTACTGTCCAGGAAACATGTCAAATGCTTTAGATTAGGGATTATATTTTTAGTCTTTCCTTAGTTCCCTTGTTATACATATCATTTCAAGGCAAGTGATTTGCCAGTTGCCATAAACCCTGTTTAAATACTCTCCATGTCTAAGAATATTACCAAAGGGAAGCTGAGCACTGAAAACCACCCTGGCCCAGTGTGACTTTTTTTCCCTGGAGTGCCTGTAAAAAAGCTGCTCTCACAGCAGCAGCACCTGGTTGTGTAGTGGACTTTGCCAGAACAGTTGGATTTTTAACAATCCAAACAATTCAGATCTGGTCTTGTACATATTGTTTCAGAGGTTTCAATGACAGATCCAAATATTGAAACTCTGTACTGGACATGATGCTTATCATATGGCAAAGGAGTAGAGAATTGCTTATTATTAATAGCAGCCCATATAAACACAAGCCAGGTCCAGTCAGAGATGTTTCTCCCCACCCAGCATTGCTGTAGATTACATTTGCCTGCTGCTTTTTACATTATCATTATTCATAGTCCTTTCTTTCTCTCAGCTGTGAATGATGGACAGCAACGGACAATGCACAGGGGTTTGGAGTGTGGATTTTAAAACATGTGGGAAGAATAGAAATGATATATCTATGGATACTCCCTCAGAGGTCTTAGCTCTACCACCACAAGGAGACACTCCAAGCAGTGTGTCCTTTGTGGAAAGGAGGCTGAGGGAGGCAGAGATAGAGCACTGGGCTTACACTCTTGGAGTTTCAGCAGATTTTAGCCTGACAGACACTCAGGGCATCAATACACGTCTGGCCAATGTTACCTGCCTGGATGTGTCTTCTGCCATCAGTGCATGGAAATAAAGATATATTTTGATCTAAAGATACACATGCATATGTGTTTATACATACATGTACATATGATAAATCCATGGGTTTCCTTCTGGATAAAACATTGGTTTTCAAGCCTAGGCTTGACTCTTTTTACTAGGCCCTCTCCTTCATCCTCTGAGAGCCCGACAACTCCTCTGAAACATTTTTCTTCAAAGGACAGCATCTGAACATGTGCATATTTATGTCTCTCAATATGTATATATATGTCCCTGTGTCTTTCTCCACATAAATATATTTAAATGATCTGAAGAGCTTACTGTCAGCTCTTTAGCTGATATGCAGCTCCAACAGGGACACTGGAAATAAATTCATAATATCTCATAAGGATCAGATCATTATATATCTAGCTACAAATTCATCTTAGTGAATTTTATTTTATAGGCCACGTATCACCTAATGATGATATATCTGAATAGATATAAAGCTTTGAGATAGTAAGATTAAGCTACCATGCTGAGGAATGCAGTATAAATCTAGATGTGTTGGAGAAACAAAATTAGATTAGTGATGTTTTACATCTTGTGGAAGACAGAAAAATATACAACAGTAACTTCTAAAAAAAGCTATACAAAGTTTCATGTTCAAAAACTTGCACTCTTGTTCAATTGCCTGTCTTCTTTGAGCCTTTCTATTTATAAATGTTATTGTTGTGTTTGTCTTCATACTTTTGAGAATATCCTTTAAGAGGTCAGTGTGTTCATAAGATCTTAACACAGTGTGTTTAAAAGCATTTTATATTCTGCTGTCCATAGGAATAGGTTGTTCTGATGGGTAATCATTTCAACCAAAGCAGAGAAACTAGAATTTGCAGAGCTGGCAAGATGCATCAAAAAACTGGATGTTTTAGGAGACAGGCTCAGCGAAGATTTTGTACCTTAAAATTCCTTTTATTTATAGCCTGTGGTTTGATTACACTGTTGGATACCAATTATTCCAAAAGTTAATGAGCTGTGTAATATCCTATAAAACAACAATCTCATGCAAAATATGTTAGTAAAGGAAACTATATTTGGTGGGGAAAGTTTTTTTTTCACCCTTTTTTCCCTAAAATAAATAAAAAGAAATTATTTCAAAGCACTTTTTTGAAATAATGCATAGTTAATAATTGACTATGCAAAACTGCTCAGCATGAGGTAGATTCTCTAAGGAATGGTAGAGTAAAGAAGAAAAAATCCTCAAAGCTAAACAGTGAATTACATGCAGCAAAAGTTGTGGCTGGGGCTCCAAGGACTCTCCCAGGAAGAGTGGGAAGCTGTGTAGAAATGCTTTCCCCTTTCTCCCATGACCTTTTAGGCAGCAGGTCTCTAACAGCTGCAGCTCCTTCCTTCCTCTGAAAAGGAGCTACCATCTTCCCTACGTGAGAGACTCAGACTGGAGTCCATCTGGCTGCTGCAAGACATGCTTTTGCCATGCCCCAGGTGAAATGAAGTGCATCTGGGATTTCGTTTCCCCAGATTTCCTCCTGCCGTGGGCGGCTCTGCACCTGCCGCCTGGCACTGGGGAGTACATGTCATGGGCAGTGCCTGCACCCCGGCCCAGCAGCGGTGGAAACAGGCTGCTCAACATTTGTTCACAACACCTTTCTCTGTATCTGGACATTTTAAGGTAGTAAAGTCCATCCATCATTGCTGCAGAGAAAAATCACCAGCTTTCTTTTCCACATGACTTATGGGAAGAAGCTTGAGCGGAAGATGCTCAGATGAACAGAATGCCTAGGCTAGAGAAAAGATAGTTTTTCCCATTCAAACGGCACAGACCAAAATATTCTCTGAAACACCTAATTATTCTTATTAAGGTAACATTTTGATTTGAAACATCTGCAGGTTCTTGAGACCTGACTGAACCTGACATTCTCAACCTTTGGCAACCGTGTTACGCCTGGCATGCATTTGTGCATACGTGTGCCTTGGGGGAGAGGCAAGGAAGGGCTGAACGCATCCTGGTACAGTGGGATCCCTCTCCGAACTCCTGCTGGGTATAGAGTACCAGCAATATCCCAGTCTCCTTGTTTGTGACAGTCCTGATGTCCACACAGAGCAGGACTCGCTCCACAAGTTTGAAGAACCCACGTTATGCCTACAAAATGATTTCCACCGAGATAATTTCTGCCCTTTTACCCAGAAGAGGCTACTGCCTCCCTTTACTTCTGCTGGGTGACAAATCCAGGCTGAAACCCATCTGGCTGCTGCAAAACCAGATTCCTGAATTTACTTCCAGAACAAATCAGGTTCTGATCTACTAGCATTCTCCTTTTCCAAGATCATGAAGGTTTTGATTAAAATTAAAAAAAAAAAGAAAACACCCCCCCAAACCCCATCCTCCCAAAAAACCCAGAGAAACAACAAAAACAATTAAACAACCCAAGCAAAAAAACCAAATCCAATAAATTAACAGCAAAAATATATTCTAACACAATGATAATTTAAAGCCCTACAAAATAAAGGCATTTCTAAATAACTAGATTCTTCTCTGGTTAGCATAAAGGCATACCTATGGCTAGGTCTTTTTAGGAATCCTTGAGGAGGAAAAGATATATTCTCAGCAAAATAAAATGTTGTCAGCTCTTTAAACTTCAGTGGGAACTGAAAATGTCAAGCTTATACCTGTTAGGCATTATTTAAATTGAAATATGGACCTTCTTCTGTCTTCAAAGTACTGCGCTTCAGGTGATAATGATGGATTAATGTTGAGAGAAAAAGACCTAGCAGCCTGTTAGTTACTTTTTTCAATTGAGTGGGAGCACACCAAATTTTTCATCGGTGTGCCAATTGGAGACAGCTGAGAAATGACGACTGTGCTCTACTACGGGGTTCGTACATAAATATTCACTGATGAGCACATTAAAATATGGGAAAGCAGAGGAATAGTTTGTTTGAATTCTGCTGCATTTAGTCTTGTGTTCAACCAGCTATATATTTCTAAACAGTGAGGGTTTACAAGTTCAAAGAGCTGCCCCCTTCACAGTCAAGTTTCTTATAAGTTTCTTATAACATCACACAAATTCATTTTACAAGGCAACTCTGTTACTCCAAGATTAATTCAGTGCCCTTTAAACTGTGGGAGTTGTATTCAAATGTGGTTTAGATTAAAGTGATTTAGCATTATTCCAACATCCAGCAACATGAATGTATGTTTTCAATGGGTGAATCTGAAATCAGCTGTTCTGCATTGTTAAGCCTCTTACAACAAGCTGTTTGGATTGCTGGCTGCTCAGCACCCCAAAGGGACAGATTAATCTCTGAACTCCATGGCTGACTCGTATTTAGAGTTCTCACATGCTGCTCATCTGGGCAGCCCTCAGACAAATAAGACAATTTACAGGAATCAATAACAAGCAATTCCAGACACTGGTGAATTGGAGTTAACTCTTGCCCTAGGCAGATGCAGAGACCATAGCTGCACCTTTTGCTTTCTAAAACCCACCCTCGAGGTTGTGGGGGTCATCCTCCCCAAGCAGGGAAGAGTCATCCGGAGTACCAAGGACATGCACTCTCACCAAAGTAGTGAGGATTTTGCCTGATACATGGCACGTGCCAGGCAGTCCAGCATGATGCCAGGAAGAGCACATTCACTGGGAGTGTAGAAAAGAGCCCATGAATGCACACTGTGAGACACTCCAGCAGCAGCAGCAGCAAGAACAGAGGTACAACAGCAAACCCTTCATAACATTCATGTCGTTAGTCATAAGTAATAAAGTAGGAACAAAAGTCCCCTTTCATTCTGAAGGGAACAGTTAGCTTTTCCACTTCAGAGACCAGAGAGAGATGACTTTTGTTACCTGGAGCACTGAAATGAGCAGGAAATGGGGCTCTGTGGATCACTCAGGCATTAAGCCTGTGAACCTGAGATCTCTTCCAGAGAGGCAAGTAAAAAGCATGAGAAATAAATGTAATTCAATAATTCTCCCGAAGAAAAAAAGCTTTGCATCTGCTTGTCAGTGAAACCCAACAGTAATAGCAGGTGCATGAAAAGCAAATTCACCACATGAATAAATGAGAAGCAGGGACACCTTACTGACATATTTGGGTCAAAATGTGAGAGGAAGTCCTTCAGATAATTGGTAAACAAATTAACCAGACTGTTGATAAAGGAATCATGTGAATTCAAGAAGGTTGTTGTTTCAAATCGTGTTACCTACTATCACTGTCTGCTTAGATGAATTCCTATTTACTAGTGCAAATGTGCGCCACACAGTTGCTTACTGCAGTCCCTGTGAGTCGGAGTGCCCACAGTTTGAGAATGCCAGGAAGAACACCTTTCCTGGAGGTGGGAGTAAGGGGCTTCCCGTGGGCAAGTCAGCAATCGCACTGCTCTTTTTCTGAACTGATGCTTCAAACAGGTTTGCTCACTGCAGACACGGGAGATGGGACACAGCTGATGCAGTCGGGCAAAAGTGCTGGTGGCTCTGATGCAGCCTGCAATGAAACTCAGAGGCAAGGTACCCGATCCAGCAAAGCAGGTGGAGATGTGCTCCAGTATCCAATGCAAGGATTCCTTCTGTAGTCCTAGTTCAGCCTTTTAATGATCCAGTTAATAATTAATGGCAAACAATTTATAGTGAATACTACAGAACCAGTAGAAAATAAAGGGAGCATTGAATGTGACTTATCAGACAGAGGGGAAGTTTGGTACCCTGTCCTTTACTGTGATTTTTCCCAAATTATTTTTTTTGTCTGCAGAATGAGTGATTTCAAATCAAGCTAGGGGGAAAATACCCAAGCCATAGACAAGACTCCCAGAATCTCTTTTTGATTTCTCAAACAGACTGAAACAGACTTTCAAATTCTAATAACCCACTGTTTGTAGGAGAGGCAAGAAAAAGAGTGGACAGGAATATTTGCAGATTATGGAATTTTGTTTGGGATGGTGAAAATTGGAATTTTGTTTGGGATGGTGAAAATTGTATCCCACATCCCTGAATATATGCACAGGATATCCTAATCTCATAGTCCTTTAAGCTGACTTGTACCCATGCTGAGATTCCTGCTACATCCAGTTACAGAAAAGAGACCCTAGGGTTTGTGTCCTCCATGCTCCAGGATACCACAGCCTGGTATTTCATGGTTTCAGAGAAGAGGTGAAAATGGGAAAGGTAAGAGTGTAAGGCCACCAAGTTGAATATGGGCTTTTATTAGGCAGAAGGGGAGGTCACTCTACCCCTTAGGGGATCAGTCAGCCACGGGATGGATGAGACCAGAGGCTCAGTCTTCCCTTTGGCAGGATATGCTTGGAGGAAACACGTGTGATTCCATCTGTGACACAAGCCACACTCCACACTTTCAGGAGTAGTGGCAACACCTTAATCTTTCCTAGGATCAAAAAGAAGACCACAGTACTAAGTTAGTTCACTGAAAGGGTGGTGGAAGGATGGGGAGAGGGAGAAGAAGCAATCCCAGAGCTACACTAGCAACTGCGGGCAGGAATGGAAGGCACCAGCCTCGCTCAGTGCTAAAGACAGCACAGATAACGCAGGGCAGGGCTAGAAGGCTGGCTGAGCGCCTCAGAGGAGAGCAAGAAACACAGGTCATTATTCTGCCATGTCTATCCCCGCAGTCTGTTAGGCCAAATTGCCCCACGGATGTCAGCACACTGCCTCAGGACCTATCTGTGACCTCCCAAGGATCAAGCAAAGAAAGAAGTCAAGCCCCAGCTGTGACAGAAACATTAGTTTCTCTAAGAATAGCAATGGGATAAAGAACAGAGTTCTTTTCTCCCATCAAGAACTTTCCTCAGATTTGATACAGTAACCTAACTTTGCTCTCATACTCCCAGCACAGTCACCAGGAGAGACCTTCTGATCAAATATTGAACTTTCAGAGTAGATCTCACCAGAACAGTGTAGGATGGTCATTTTAATAGGCTGGAGAAAGGTCACAGTCTCAGTCAGTGATAAACTTGCCTCTGTGGCTGGGCCTGTGTTTGCATTTTTGTTCTGATTTCTTACCAGGACTTTCCCTCACCCCTCCCGACCCCGGGTCACTCCTCCAGCAGTTGCAACAGTAGGAGCATTTTTGTAGACCACCAAACCGTTCACAGCTGGTGCCTTATCACATGGATGCTTTCCCCACTTTTCCCATTGCTATATTTAAAGTAGCTAAAGTATAGAATTGGATACCTGCAATATACTCGGCTCTGACAAGTTTTGTAGCTCCCATGTTTTTAACCATCTGAGTTCTTTATGACATTACCACTTTTAAAAACCTTTGATTTCAAAATAAATGTGAAATATGGCTGGCATAAATACTAGCCTGGAACAATAAATAAAATCTGTGCAGCAATGACAGTCTTGTTCCTCCCATCTGTGTGGATATTCCTGTAGGATTTGAGCAGGCATAAGTTAGAATAGCCTTAAGGCAACTCTAATATGCACCTAGGACGTTGATGGGTCGCATGGCTGGCACAGGAATAGAAGAATTTCAGGATTACCATAGTTACTGTTTGCTTACCATCCCTGGCCCTACACAAAGCACAAATCATGAGGAACTATGGTTGAAAGCCAGAAACTTTAGTATAGGATTAAATTATGGCTAGAAAGAAACAAGAATCAGAAGTTTGGCAATTAGTTCATCTTACATAATCTCCTGAAAGTCCAGCTGCTTAGCAGAATTATCCAAAGTAAACTACAGTCGGAATTCCTTCTTTTTCTTCAAAAAATGGCATTATTTTTAAAAATAACCAAAAATAATCCCTGTGTACAGACTTTGTTTCTAATTGGACTTGCCTGTTTATTTTCACCCAAACAAAACTCTATTCAGTGAGAGGTTTGTCTTGGACACAGTTGTGAATTATTTACTTTTCTGTCATACGTTTTAACTTATAACACTATGTCACTCATTAAAAAATAGGCATTTTTCCTGTGCCTAAGACATAAGCCCTCAGTGTAATAACAAAATCAATATATTCTATTGCATAGAGGACATGCAAACTGGAAGGAAAAAGATTCTGACTAAATGAATTTTTTTTTAAAGGCAAGTGTGGACAAAAGCAATGATAAAATTCTCAGCCATATTATTTCCACTGCTCTAAATTGGTTTAGACTGTATGACTGGCTGACAAGAGGCTGGTGAACCTTGGAAGACCCAGGGCTTCTTTTAGCTTTGAATTTCAATTTGGAAGTGAAATCTGATACTGAGCAAGTTTCACCTGGTTTCGGGTTTCACTGGAAAAGGGGCTGAGGAAACGCAGGTAGCTGTCAGGAGGCAATTACAGCGAGAGAGGCGAGGTTGTGAGCAGCTACCTACTGCAAACAGCACAGCACTGGCAGCTGAGGAGCATCCCTAGCACTGAGCACACACTGCTGCCGTGTCTGACCGGGACATGCAGCAACCAGGCTCAGCACAGGGGGCTTGGTGCTCTTTAGCCAAATCTGTCTGTGACCTTTCCAAACGGCAGGGAGGCAAACCACTGCATCCTGTGTCAGAAGGCGCAGCGAGACTCTGCAGATTTTCCCACAAATATTGTCTGCCCTGAAGCCCCATTCAGAAAAAAGTTATGGGATGATAAAGTATTAGTCTGCTAGTAAGATAAATGCACAACAGCTGGAATGTGAGACCTGGCACCAGAGGGCTTTTGCCAGCAGGCCAAGGAAAAGTGTGCAAAGCAAGTGGGAATGAAATTACATGCCTTGTCTGTCCACACTATGTAAGAGTGTCAGGCCAACTAGCTGGAGTGACAGATCAGCAATTTGTCATTGTAAGGGTAGGAGTTTACAAAAAGCATCAAAATCCTTGAAAGACATGTAACACATTGATCGAATTCCCTGAATAATATTTTACCAGTAAAAAAACCCAAAACAAAGACAAGTGAGATTTAATTATATACCCCCTTCCCCCAAAAAATCATAAAGCATTACAGCTGCTTCATTCCAGCCTTCCCAATTACTGATTGTTATCAGCAGATTAAAATGCTTCCAGCTGAAAGGCTAATTAACTGATTTCATGTTTTCTGCCCGTCTTGATCACAGGAAAAGTCTAGAGTCAAGGGAAGCACAGCTATAAGTGATGGGAAGGATTACTGGCAATGCTGTGTGATTCCCAGGGAGAGAAAATGCATTGGCCTTCAGCTCTCTGTTCCACTCCCTTACATCCACACACTCAAAAGCTGCAGCGTCTGTCCTCAAGCTGATAGTGCTCCTTTGTCACAAGCTCTCCCTCCTCCCTGTTAAACACTTCCTCTTCTCTCCGCGTACAGATCTTCTTCTTAGAATAATTCAATTGTAAACATGTAAAAGGTTGGGAACAAGACCTGCTTTTGCAGGTATAAACACAAGGCAGTTTATGCTGTAGATTTTCAGGGCACAAACTTGTGTTTACTACTGTAGCAGTAAAGCACGGTAGGCAGAGAATCACATTCCAGGGTCTCTGCACAACCAGCTACTATTAGTTTTACATTTTCCAACCATCTTCCATATTTGACCATGTGAAATTCTTAATCACTGAATCAGACTAAATGCAGAGATGATATAGGTAAATTTTTCCTAGACTCTTCGCTACCCACTNCACATTCCAGGGTCTCTGCACAACCAGCTACTATTAGTTTTACTTTACATTTTCCAACCATCTTCCATATTTGACCATGTGAAATTCTTAATCACTGAATCAGACTAAATGCAGAGATGATATAGGTAAATTTTTCCTAGACTCTTCGCTACCCACTGTAAACTATCTACGTATTTATAAAAATTATCTAAAACTGTCTAATTGGATAAGAGTTCACAAATTCACACATTAACAAAACTCCTTTCTGGCAGACATAGCACTGCGTATGTTTTGGACTAACATCTAGTTGTCTGCATGCTTTATGTGTGTGCATATATATACACACACATATCAGTTCAAAACATTCTCAGTCTGCATAAGAATACCATCCTGGTTTTAATTTTGAGGAATACGTTGTTTTATTTTTACACTGGTTTCCTTCTCCCTTGTTTTTCTCCTTTTTTTTTCCTTTGTTTTTGAAACTGCTGCATTTATAACAGAACATCATCTTTTACGAAAAATGGGAAAGGTCCACAAAGGAACACTCTGGACTAAGTAAAATAAGCTTTTGATTTGAATGAAGGTCTGGTGCTGCATATACTTTATTTCATGTAGCAGAAGGTCTGGTGAATGTGTGAAGCCAAGCACATATTTTGGTAGTTTAATATTGAAAAAGCCAGATTCTTCATATATATTGCATAGCTTTCATTAAAACAAGACCAGCATTGTACCAATTCAGAATATGGTCCAAATCAATTATACATGACCTGTCCAAACTTGTATATATGTTTGTGTGTGTATATATACACATATACATATATACATGCATTCTTACAAATGAATAAAATAGATACTGGAATAACACTGATATCATTATTTGATACATCTGTTGTTTCTGAGTTTCTCAAACTATACGGTTCAAAGCAGAGCCCAAACTCAGCATTCAAACAAAAAAAACCCTCTTTCTTAAGATACTTGTGACACATGTTCAGTACTACTACACAGCCCTCCCAAAAATCCCCTGTTGTGCTTCAGTGCTTATCATGGAGCTGTGATCATCCCATACGGCCACCGTGCTGGGGGATCAGACCATGGCTTACTTTCACCAGTGTAAAAGTAGCAAGATCCTAGGTTCCCAAGACCCCCCAGCCCAGACATCACTAGCGTCAGGACTGGGAGGGATGCAATGGTCTCCACAAAAAGCCCTGACATACCCTGGGCACAGCAGAGGCACAGCAGCCTCACTGCCCTGCCACCACTATTGTATAAACCAGGAAAACATTACTCGTGACATAGGTTCAGTATAATCTAAAAAATATCCTTAAAAAAAGAAACAGCACAAAACCCCAAATATTTAAAAACCACTAGGTCTATATTTTGCCTGAAAAATAAGCGTTATTTGCACTCCACTACAAGATGTCATCATGACTGCGGCACAGTACATAATGACAGAGTAACTCCGAGCTGTCATCAGAGATGATCCAAAATAAGCAGCACACTGTAAATCCACAAATAGAAAAATTAGGGCTTTCACTTACTTCTATTTTTCCCCCTGGACCTAGCCTAAAATTGGGCTGAAATTACCTTTATCAGCATGGCTTTGAGACCCTGACTTACACGGGTCAGTGGGAGTGAGGGGAAAGAGCAAGTGTCTCTTAGGATCCTTCACTGCCATCTCTCTGGGAAGCCAGCTATTTTCAGCATGTGAATGAAAACCAGGGAGAAGTTGAAGACCTTGAAACACCACATCTAGATCTTAATATTCCACGACAGAGAGGCCACACAAGAGTTTCAGAGTTGGATTACAAGGCAGGTGCTTGCTCACTGTCAGCCTTGGACCCATCAGACCGACGAGGCTTTCACGGCCACACCGACCTTCACAGCCCTTCTCCACTGCCAGTGGTCCCTGATGCCTCACAGGCTACATCCAAGCAGCTTCTGGAAGTGGGATGGGAGAATTTTTGAATGCAAAATATCTCTTTTCCTTCTAGATCTATCTATGCCAAATGTTTTAGGTAGAAATTTTACACTGAAATGAGCATTTACGAGGACCTGAAGCCAAAATGTCAGGGGCCAATTTTTACAGTTTGGTATGAGGTTGAATCCTGCTCATGGTAAAATATGGTCTCTACCCTTAACTCCCACAAACTTCATGAGGAATCGAGTAACATATGCTGGAAAAAGTGGTAGTGTCTTCTAATTAGATCCTAATGGGAGCTGTTTTCTGAAAACTCCATTTAAATTCACCACAAATTAAGTTGTGGATAATACAAGGTATTTTCTTTTGTACATAGTAAAAGACTGAAAGGTTACAAATTTGATGGTTTCCAGCCAAGCAGCTCTTTTTATACCTTTTCAGCTTTAAGGCTCCAGCTTTGCAGAGGCAAAGCATATGTTCAGCTTTATTGCATTGACTCCAATGTGGTTACTTACCATATCTAAAACTTAATCAATTAAATAAGGCTTTGCCTGGTTGAGATTAACTCCCACATATGTATTGTCTGGGACACACAGTATATTTTATTTTATGAGAAACAATTGCTATTTTAATTTGATGATTTAATTTTTAAAAATATTGACAGATGTGCTTTTCCGTAAATGCAGAAATGCATCACAAGAATTTATTCTTCAGTTTTGGATTTTGGCCCTGATAACATCAGCTATGCTACTTCCATTAGGTAAGGTATAAGACAGGGAAGAATCAGATATAGGATCACTGAGTTCTCTCTGAAAGCCTAATTTAGTTTTAGGGACACCATGTAACTACCTGCAGTCATGGAGAAGTAAAGCACTAAAGATGAAACTTCAGTGTCGAGATCTTCTTAGCTGGATGCACTGTGCTTTCTTTATTGTTGCTTGTACAAAAAAAAAAAATTTTTCTTTTGCTTCCTGTGGATTTTTTCTTAAACATTCAGTGACGAAGCTATGCCTAGGTATTCATGTTTCATTTTGATGTCATTTGGCTGTTTATTTCCATCATCCACTTCACTAGACTATTTTATCCTCCAAAAAAAGGATGGGACATCAGTGGGTTTTCCCCACTCAAAAAGCAGTTGGAAGCCTAACAAAGGCAAAAAAAGATGCAAAGTACATCCAGCTGACTTCCTCATCTGTCTGTCAGGCATCAGTCCCGGCACTGGCATAGCTGGTCCAGCAACCTCCCAGAGGAAAGTCATGTTACACAGTGGCACCTCCGACAGGGACACTGTCACTGCCCCAGGGTGGTGTTGACCTGCAATAACAGCGGGAGGAGGAAAAGCAATAAATCAGATGTCAAAGGAAAGGGGATGTCAGGGAAACTCTTGGAGGACGCCACAAGTAGATATAACCGTCAGAGCTTTTGGGGCTCTTGTGGCTTGCATGAGGAGAACCACTGGGAAATGTGGGTTTCAAAGGTGAGAATCGTAGAATGTCGAGGGCTTGGAATGGGCCTTAAAAATCATCTAGTCCCAACCCCCTCCTTCCCCTGCCATGGGCAGGGACACCTCCTACTAGACCAGATTGCTCAAGACCTTGTCCAACCTGGCCTTGAACACTGCCAGGTTTGCGGCATCCAAAACTTCCCTGGGCAACCTATAAAGTAAAGCAGGTTACAGTTCTCCTTGAGAGTGGCAGGAAGAAATATTTCCTAGCCTGTGCCTACGGGAGGCTGGATTAGAGGAGCCTTCTCAAACTCCGGACAGCATCTGAAACCTAAAAGAAGATTCCCAGAAGGGCACAAAATGGGGTTATGGTGTCCTGTGTCATCTCCTGCCAGCCCAGTGTGGGCATGAAATCCCCCTCCAGGGCATGGCCTTTCCCCAGAATCCACCAACAAACCATCTTCTCCTGGGGGATCAAAACCCCAAGGAATTCCAGGCCAACAGCAACTGGCTTGGTCCTGGTATCTTAACATTTGACATTCACAGGGAAGGGTGTTTCCTTGTCCAAACTGCAGATTCAAACTCTTAACAGCCACAGTGCCTAAGTTTATAAACCTGGACTTTCAAAACACAGTACAGGCAGGAACTCCTAGAAACTGTAGATTCCCACTGAGAATTTTAATATTTGTAAACAATAACAAAGGCTTATGAAGTGGTCTTGGGAAAAAAAAAAAGATGCTTCCAGGAGAGAGGAGGAGGTTAGGAGAGTTGACAAGCAGAGACAAAACAGCTCCCGAAAACTTTCAGCAGAAATTAAATAAGTAAACAATAGTCTTTGGTTTTTCGGGGATTTTGTCAAAAAAATTATTTATTTGGGTTTTTGTTTGGGCACAACAAAAAATCCCCAACAACCTCACAACATTTCCAGCTTTCACTTTTTTATTTCATGGAAATCTTTTAAAAAATTATGTGCATACACTTCTTATAAGAAAGAATGCAAGGGAGAACTTTGTCCATCTCTAGGGAGCATCCAGTTGATGTTTCATGTCCTTATTGCATAATGAAAAAGAATAAGTGCCAAATGTAATAAGTAAGCCTTGATTTTTGCAGGCAAAACTCTTCTTGCCAAGTTTCACACTGGAACCAACTGCAGCTCTCTCATATATTTTCTTCTTGGGAATTTTTGCAAATTAGAAGAATAGTTTTCTTGCAAGTACCACCTGCTGATTTTGTAGAAAACAGGAAAAACTCAAGTCTGACATATGACCTCCAAAATTTTTTCTTTTTATGAATAAAACAGAAAGCACTTCTCTAGCATCATCACATCCTAAGCCAATATAATACTCAAAAAATTTTTTCTTGTAACTGAAAACACTCTTGGGCTGATCCCACAGAAGCCACATGCAAGTGTTTGACAACTTTTGTCTCATACTTTCAGACAGAAGTCAAGAAAGAAGTAATACTTTTCCTTAATTATTTTAATGTGATATAGGAATTAACATTTAAAAAATCCAGTGTAATTACTTTTTAAAAAATGCTTGTGCAACTAACCAGTTGTAATAGTTAAGATTTTTTAAAAGAGATTAGCATATTGCTCAGGGCTTTTTCTTGATTAAAATGTATTATGTTAAAGTTTGGTCTAAATCTAGTAAGTGCCTGCATTTCTGGCACTCTAAAGTGGCTGCCAGAGCTCAGAGCTTCCTGTAAATTTTCATATGTATGGACACTGGCTCTTCTTCTGAAAGAAGAGCTGCAGTGTTTCTGCCTAACATATTAATCACCTCTGCTACTAGTAATTTATCTTTTCCAATGTCTACATAAAACAAATTAGTTGTAATGGCAACAAAAATAGCTATCAAGTATACGGCACTGTCCCACCCTGTGCTATTAAAGACTCGTTTTAACAACAGGAGTGCAGATCCTGTTGGTCTCACCTGCTCAGCTATTAGTTTCAATTTGTCTCCCAACGCTTGCCAACACGCTGGGGTGTGTGAGCAGTCCCAGAAGACCTCTTTGGAAAATCTCACTCCATTCCCACACCTGACAATATTTCACTATACCTCAGGGTAATGTTAAACAATCTTTGCATTGTCCTATGCCATCTGTTCAGCATTTTTAAGCCTAACTGCTCCACACTGGCGTCTCACGCGTTGTAACCCGTTTCTGTTATACCATACCATTCGTTTTTGTCATACTCTTTCCTTCCAATTCATTTCTTTTTCATCACTAGCCAGCACTGAGTATCACCAAATGCGCTGCATGACGCAGCCAGGAAGCTGAAGCAGTGGAGGGAGCGCTGCCTTGCTCTTTATTATTGCCAGAAGCAGAATCCTCCCGGCTCCCTACATCGGACAGCCAGCCGACATCGCTTCCAGAAGAGCCAGTGGGCATCGTGTGACAAATCCCACAACTGGCTCAAAGAGGGGCACTGCTGCTGCCAGCCCAGCATGGACCGTCCCAGCCCAGTTGTGTCTTGTACCACAGGGAGGGAGCACATCCAGCTGCGTGGCACTTCCATCCAGCAGTCACAAGGCTAAAGCCATGTTGGGATTTAGAGCTGTGAGAGTCCCGGCAGCTTTGAGCCAGCCACAGGCACTCCGATACTGCCTGGGCTTGGCCCTGACTGGGGAGCACAGAGACCCTCTTGGCCCCGCTAACAGCTGGCTCGGGGTCTTTAGCCCTGCACTTAAGCACCAATAAATTACGTCAGCCTTCCTCGTTTGTAAAATGAGGATGCGTGTCCTTATTTGGGAAATAGTCTGGAGCTGGCAGTGAGGCTTTTATGTAAGTGCTAAAACCATTATTGTTGCACTTTCTCTGCTTGAATTAGTCTCACAACTTAAATTCAAAATGTGTTTTATTTAAAACCTCCAAGCACTTAGACTTCCGTAAACAATAGCAGTGACTACTTTCCTTAATAGTACATATCTTCAAGTGCTCAATTGATATCCTGAGGGCATTTCCAGTACCTGATGAATAATAAGAAGTTTTCATGGTAAGTTGAGATCAAAAGGCTTCTGGAAGAGATGGGAGTCCATCTGTAGTCATACTTGAATTCAAGAAAACCTTAATGTTAATTTTAAAAGCCTAGAGTAACTCTGGATATTTATGTATTGTTTATTCAGATCTAGAACAAATAATAGATTAACTGTGGAATTTTGATGATTAGGATTTGCCTAATCATCATCGTGAATTGAGATTTTTTAAATCCTGACCATGTCCCAAACAGATAAGTTACTTTTTGGGGGGATTTGTTTTGTTTTAATTTCTTTGCCTTCCCATACTGCTGTTCACTAACCTAAAGCCTGACCATTGCTATTTTTCCAAATGAGCACATGTGGTGACATCCATCTCCCGTAACCATTGACCTCTGGAAGTTAAGAAAACAAACGGTTTCAAAACCACACTGTGAAATATGGCTGCTAAGATGGCCAGCACATTCTTCTCATTTTTCATTAGCCTCTCTTGTAGCTGTCGCAGGACAAATCATCCAGCAGGAAATGGCACCCTGCTCTCCATACAGCAAAGTCTAGCTAAGCTTAAATCAATGGACAGACTTTTTCCATAAAACCTCATGGTAGGAGTATAAGACAGCATATTTGTCTTGGGCACATCCCAGTCCTGGCATTTAACATGAGTAGATTTGGGGCAAAGGCTTCTGGAGGGTGTATCACCATCATCCCCCTGGGGTACCAGAGCTTCCCCCAGCACGAGGCTGGCACCCTGCACTGCTCATGCCCACCCAGGAGCCCAGGAACCACCTGGCCGGTACCACCTTGAGCTCCTTACTCTTGTGTCGTGTCCCTTGATCACCCTTAAGTGAAGTCTGATTTGACTTTTCTTTGTTGTCTCCTAGTCCCTAGCTCTGCACATGGATGTGCATTACCACAGCATCAGATGTCACATCTAAGACCTTTTCTTCCCCCCAGCTTGGTAGTGGGCCCTAAAGCACACGAATTCTTTCACTTGCTGTGATGGTCTCCAACTCTCACCATGTGAGCAGGCCAGTAAAGGCTGAAGAGATGGCAGCCCTCAGCTTGCAGAGGGAAAAGTGAGATCTCTCACCATCCCTGGAGTTATATAAAAAACATGTAGACATGGTTCCTAGAGACATGGTTTAGTGATGGAATTGGCATTGGTTGGATCTCAAGGGTCTTTTCCAACCTAAATTATTCGATAATGCAGTGAGAGGGAAGAAGCAATTTACTGGCATTTGCCCAGGAACATGTGCTGCAGCCAGCCAGGTGCACCAGCACTCATGCCCTGCACAGGGGCCCAGGCAGGCAGCCAGGCACCACTGGGGGACAGATCTGGAGCCAGGCTAAATTACTCTGCAAGGAGAGGAAGGAGGGCTCTGCTTGCCTGCAACAGGAAGGACTGCCTGTCCTGCACTGTTGGAGAAATGCAAAGTAACCCCAACACATGGATCATTTCAGCCAGGGGGATGCATGGGAGTTACCTTGCCTTGCTCCAGATAACAAAGATAGCTCTGGTCTAGTGTGCCTCTGGGTACTTGTTAATTGGAGGCTTAACCGTGGCCTTAAGGTAGAAGCCTTGTGTTTGGACTTTTCTGTGGGGACTAATGTCCACAGGGAATCTAGTTAGTTTTACTGTTTAATTTTTTAAAAAAAATCTAACAAAGAGCAGCATTGTTGTTAGGTGAGTCCCATAGGGAATATCAAGACAGCAAGGAAGGATGGATCAGGGCCAGCCACTGTGGAAAGTAATGTACTTCATACCTAATGATTGTGAAGTTCACAGCAGAATGGCTCCTGAAGCTGTACTTTTAATCCAACCTATAACCTCAGTGTAAGTGGTGGAAGGTAGGCAGGTGCTCAGATCCACTAGAGGCCATCAGTTTATCCATAGTCAGAATTGCCCTATGCCTTGCTCAGTCAGGGACTAATATTCCCCTGTTTGCCTGTGCTAACAGTGGTGAGAGTTCTAGGTTGCTAGAACTGCCACACAAGCGAAAGAGATGAGCACACCACCATCAAGATTTTAAAACACCTAACTTAAATAATGCTCCTTCCATGACAAAATCCCATTTCCAGAAACTACTGCTACCTGTTGGTTTGAACTGGAGAATTCATTTGACTGACATTAGGCTGCTCAGGACAATCAGGTGTCTGCCACTGTTACTCATATCCAGGCTTATGAGACACGAAATGCATAAATGTGAATAATTCTGTGCAAACCCCCTGGGAATAAAACATGTGTATTAGCCAACCACATGTTTTAATAATTAGAGGACAGCAGCCAAGGAATAGCATAGTGGTATTCAGAATGTATCACAACCACTTTTTCAGTCCTTTTTCCCTGAATCTCTCTTCCTCTCTCATTCCTGTTGCTGTCATGCTGCCTTTCATGACAGAAGGGAAGCATTTCTAACATTAGATGCCTGAGGAAAGCTCGTCTCCAGCTTCCAAACTGTGCTTCACTCTCCCCAAGTGGGAATGAGAATTCGTATAAAATGCAGCAAAGTCAAACCAGAGAGAAAGCAGGCCCAGTTCTGTGGGTTTGTGGGACTCCTCTTCCAGAGGCTTCTCAGAACCAGGGTAGAGAAAAGCCAAAGGATTCAAAAAATGTTGAATCAGTCTTAAAAAAATTCAGGACGTTGGCCTAACTACCCCAATGTCTCTAAGAAACAAAGCAAAGCAACAACCCCTTCTAATTCTTTTATTTGCCTTCTGGTTTTTGAGCAATTTGTATTCACAAAGCACATTTAAGCTTTCCTACTTAAGGTCTAGACATAAAAATAAAAACAAGAATGAACAAAATAAATCCTAAGAGAGGTTCTCATGTAGTTCTACACATCCAGGGACTAAGATTTTAAAAAACAGGAGAACATATGGATAGCCTAGTAAAATTGTGAGCTGGCAGTAACCAATGTATAATTGTGTGAAAGGAGAACATAAGCATCATTTACTTTTTATGTGGACTAATGGACAGAATATTGGCCCCTAAACAGGAGAAATCAGAGTTCTTCTTTCCCTTCTGTTGCAAAGCCAGAAGAAAATCATATAATCCCTGTCTGACTCATTATGCCCTTCCATTTATTTAAAATTTGCTTGTATTGCAAGCTTCCTTTGGGTATGGGCTACCTCACTATCTGCCTTTACCATGTCAGCACACCGGGAAATCATTCGGGGTCAAGTTTATGGACATTGCTTCATATTGCAATACAAGTACTCAGAATTTTAAAAAATAAATAAATAATTAAATAAACAAAACCCTCAAGCAAAACAAACTAACTAAAAACAAGCTACACACACACAAAAAACCCCAACAATAACAAAAACCCAACAACAGAAAATCGTAACTGAAACATGGTCCTCAACTACAAACACTCCTTTTCCTCAGATTCCTGGCTGGGAATCTGGGAAGAAGCTCAGCGATAAGGAGGCCTGCACTGCAAACTGCAGAAAGTTCAAACAGCAAGAGCCCGATGCAAAGCCATATTTACTGCAACTCTAATCTACTTCTAATCCACCTTGCTCTGAAGATCATTGCACAGCATAACACAGCCTTTAGATAACAAACAGTTACAAAAATCCATTGATTTTTTGGAGCAACTTAAGCTGCCAAAAATGCATTCAGCCCCTGTGGAAAAGACCTTCACCTCTGGATAGAGCCCATTGGTGCACACCCTGTTAGCAATTGCCAGCTCTCAGAAAATGACTTTCATCTGGCTCTAGAAAACACAGATGTAGAAGTAAGCCTGGCAGCCCTTCTCAGAGTTTTATTCACTGCAGCTTAGATGAGATAACCATCCGTCATTCCACAGCACACACCAGTCCCAGATCTCGATCACACACAGCATCTGCCATCCATGAGAGGTGCTTTGAGTAGCCTATCCTTGCTACTTGCTACCTTTTTATTAACTTTCAGGCAAATACTCATGCCTGGCATTTATTTACTCCTTGCCACATTCTCCCTGATAACTGAGAGGTTTGGTTTCATATTTCTTTTTCTTTTATAGAATGGTACACAGTGAATGGTCCTCAAGGTGTTCAGCTAGACAATGTAGTCACTCATTAAAGATAAACCTCAAAGGACTGGAATTCAGTTCTTTGCACATGGAAGGAAGTATAATGAGAGTAGAGAAGAAAAGAAGAAATTTTTGTTACAGCACTACTGTCCTGAATACTTGTTTAAGAGTATTTGCCCTTCACGTGTGTGGCTCCTGGGTAGCCCTTCAAAGAGATGCCTGCAGTGGGGCACTTGCTTCTTGTTCCTGAGCTGCCTCCAACTCTGTACCTCAGTGCCAGCTCCAACTGGACATCAGTGTTCCTTACTCAAACAATTTGGCAGCTGTCTCTGACGCTTCCCTCAGGCTTTGCTCAGCATCACTAGTGACAGAGTGCTCAGGGACAGAGCTGCAGAGCTTGCCCAGGAAACCTCAAGATGCCTCTTGCTCACAGAGAGTGATGTCTTTTAGTCAGTGTCAGTTGAGGCTGAGAGGGCTCAGCAAAGGCCAGAAAAATACAGCTTTTCTGGTTGGAAGGTAGTGACAGTAAGGAGAATTTGGTCGAGTAGATCCAATCTTCTTTTTGACAAAGTCAGTAATGTGGTCTTTTCCAAGCAGCCTGAAAAACATGCTTTCATGCCGTGAACAGGTAAAACTATACAATTGCTACAACACTGGACTTCAAATTTATGTATAATATTATCAATGCAACACTGCCTTTGCTCAGTGAGGCAACCCTTTAGCATAAGTAGGAGCAGTAAATGCTCAGCTCTCGGTTGTCATTTATTAATTTCCTAGTTCACCTGGAATGGAATGGTGAGAACAAATCACACAGAGGAAATGATCAGGATAGCAGCAAGAAATCTCCGAATTCTGAGAAACTATTCACACCAGTGTCCTGAGTAGTGCCAGAAACAGAACATGTTCAGTAAACACACAAAAAAAAATCTCTTGCAGGTGTCAGGGCTTATGCTCTTCCTCACTATCTTGATGCAGACAGAGAAGTTATTAGCCCATGACAGACATCAGAAGATATTTGGTCCAGCAAACACCTATCTTGCCAGTATTAGTAGCTATTTTGAAGTATGTTCTGATACCCTTTGTTTTCCCATTGGAACAGCAAGGGATTGTCCATGCTCCTCTATGCCAAATTTCAGGGGACTCACCCTGAAAGAACGGAAGGTCTTTTCCATTCATCTCAACATAATTTGTAGGTTACCAATAAATGCAGAGAAAAAACTTATTAATAAGCTGCAAATACATTTAGTTTTGCTTCAGCGTTTGTAGAAGCAGATGAGCAAACATGAAAAGAATACTGTGGATGCTTAAAAGGCATTTGAGTTTGTGTGTGTGTGTGTGTGTGTGTGTATAATTATATATATATATATATATGCTCTGTCTTTGTAAGCTGATATTCACAGACATTTTGCATTTTGCTGTCTAGGGAACTAGTTTTTGAGCAACCTAGGAAAGTAATCTGTCTTAAACAACCCCATATCCATGAATGATTATTAGGACTTAGACAAACATTCTTCATAATACTTGTCCTGGCCCTGAAGAATATTAATATTCACATCTTCCCTCACACCATCCCATCTAAAGATTTCTTCACTTGTACTCTGTCAGGAAAGACCTTTTTACCTTCTATACACTAATTCCTTGACTGCTATGTTTATTTTCTATAACTGAGTTCAATTTTCACCTGTCCAGAGAATAAAGGGAGTCAAGGAATGAGCATTTGACCAAGCCATTTGGCAGTGAATCCATGGAGGAACAGCCTGTGGTGGGTAATAGTCTAATCCTGGAATAAGGTTTCTCTTCATGTTATGAACTTTACACCCCCTGCCACCTTCTTAATCATGCTTTAATCTTGCAATTCAACACAATGATAACTAATCCCTCTGGAGTGATAACAGATTTACAACTCACTCTGAAATGCACCATGATGGAAAAGAACTAGGGACTCGTCTTGAACATCCCATCTTGCATTAAGAGGAAGAATGGTAAGCCAGGGGCAGGTAGAAACGTTTCCAGTCTTTGTTCCTGTTGTTTTCACCAAGTGGTAACAGCAAGAAGATAGTATCTTCTTGAAGGAATATCTATCTTGAAGGAATATGAGAATTAAGCTCATCATGAACTGGGACTGAGGGGTTCAGATCCAAATTGAAACTAATGCAGGTTTTCAAGGCACTGCTGTAGGTATAGATCATAGTGAAATGGGATCAGTACACTTTAATATTGGCATGCAGGATGAGCCAAGCTTTTGCTTGACAACATGCTTTATGCATTACACAGCTTAATTCTTCACTGTGAACCAACAGGGAAAGGGTAATGGATTTGCTTCCTATCTTTAGGATGTTGCCATTGTCAGTGAATAAGGACATTAAAAAGAAGGGGGAAAAAAAGGGATGCTCAGATCCTTTAAAAACCATCTTTCCAAATTTCTCTTTGACCTTAATTTTGTTTGCTTGGTATGTTTTTGAAGGCTCTCTGATGTGACAAACCTCTATTCTGTGCTTGCATCCAGCTACAGTTTTGCAGTGAAAAGCTTTCCTCTCCTCCAATATTGGAAGATTTGTGATTGCTGGTCTACTCCATTATTCATCTCTGAATGAAGTTCTCAGACTTTACTCTTTCCTGGCTTCCACTGACACAAATCAGGAATACTTCCAAAGATGCAACACTCTAATATTGAACTAAGCAAAAGGAGTCCCAGACCTTGCAGTTTCCTTGAAGCTTCAAGATGAGGAAACTTGTTCTTTCCTCTGTTTTGATTGTCCTTCTGCAATGAATCTAAAACAAAAAATTGTTTTCCTAGGCAATTTTACCTGGCGTTCAGTTACTGCTCTACAGGGAGCTATGGAGTGGGTAGGCAAGGTATTGTGTCACCCCTGTAGATAAAACAGTACGAGCATGATTATATTTTTTATATTGTTGGCTCTAAGATTTTACCGGTCTTAAAGTACCAGTGATTCAAAACGTCTTGTATGCTGGCATTGCTCACTGCAATGCTCTCTAACTCAATCCTGTTGAACCATGCAAAGCAGATGACTGGAAGTGATTAAAGTCTTCATCTGCCCTCCAGCCCCAGTGGTGTCGTTCAGGCAAGAGGTTCTGAGCTCTTTCAAGCCCACCACACATCCCCCAAATTGGAGATTTTTAAGGAATAGACTCTCATTTTTAGCACAAAGCCACTGGATGCCAAGAACTGCCATTGTGCAAATGACATGCTCCAAGACTCATTTCACTATTCAGATCCCAAATCCCCCATTTCCTGTTGACTCTCATTGCTTAAGCTAATATCATTCAGCCTACTCTTTCAACTGGTTAGAAGGGCTTAGTCAAAACCCTCTGCAGTCGGAGGAACACAGTGCACATGTGTAACAGTAGAAATTGTTGGCTCAGAGCATATTCATTTGTTGTGTGTAACGCAGTAATAAAAAACAAATGCAGAGACTTCATTTTATATATAATAAAAATACTGCAATATTTTATGTGTCTCATTTTAGCAGCCTGTTTTTAAATAACAATCTTATTTTTTTTTCCAATTGCAAATCCTCAAACAGAGGAGCAAAACATAAAAGTATTTTTAGTTTATGGGCTAAACGTCCAGCCCAGCAGTTTGCTAGTAATATATGTATACTGATAATAACCACAACTAGCAGGGGATGCAGTGCAGCCTCAGTTATTTCTCTCTGCTCTGCAAGAACATACTCCTCTCATTAAGAATTTAGATGTCAGCCAAGATTGCTAACTGCATTGGTTCACACTTCCCTGAAGAGAAGCGAAATGGTAGATTGTTCTTTGAAACACCACAAAACCTTTCTGAACACCACAGCTCCACTGTTCAGGGAACTGAGGCAACACCACTGAAAGTTTAAAAACTACTCTCTGAAGAAAATAAATTAATCAAGAAGCAGGAAATGTGTCCTTTTGAAAAAGGTATAATTCTGAGCATATAGGATTGTTGGTCTTTATCCAGAGAATAGCACCAATACCAAGGGACCTCCTGAGCTGGAAGACACATCTGAGAGTGGACCTCATCAGTGTCTGTCAGTACCTGAAGGGAGGTGTCAGAGGATGGAGCTGCGCTCTGCTCAGTGGTGCTGAGCAATAGGACAAGAGGCCGTGCAAAGAACTTCCACCTGAACATGAGGAAGAACATTTTTGCCGTGCAGGTGACAAAGCACTGGAACAGGTTGCCCAGAGAGGCTGTGGAGTCTCCCTCACAGGAGATACTCAAGAACCTTCTGGGCACAATCCTGTGCCACATGCTGTGGGATGACCCTGCTTGAGCAAGGTGGTTGGACAAGACGACCCACTGTGGTCCCTTCCAACCTTTCTAGGACGTTTGTTTTTATCTCCTGAGAGTTCACTTGTCTCTGCAGAGCCCATTGTGGGTCTGACTCACAGCTGGCTGATGCCAGCAGGCGTCCATCCCAGCCTGCTCTGGGCAGAGCCAATGCACAGGGTTCTTTGAGGCATGGGCAGGCACATCCAGCACCACAGACAGGCAGGTAAAATTTATGTTTTGCTTTGAGTAAAATGTCAAGGGTGCTGTGCAATGAGTGTACCATGAGTGAAGTGTCACTGGAGATGTCAGCCCTTAGATGCCAAAAAATTAAGAAAATTTAGTATTACTGTGTGTCACAGCAGCATTTTTATACTTTTAAACTGAATTTTCAGTTTTCACAGACACTGTCCAAATCATCTCGGTATCATTCTGGTAAAATCTGTACTGAAATACAATATATTTCCTGGAAGCAGATGGGCTTAACACGTTCAAAAATGAATTTTTCAGAGGGCCAGGATCCAGTTCTCCCTAGCTTATTCCTGAATAACATAACATATGTTGACGTTACAATACTTTATTCCTCAACCCTGCCCCCATCTAGTTGCTGTATTTCAATTAGGATGCATTTTAGGGTACCATAATAATTGGAAAGGAATGATCATCATCCTCTAAAACATGTACAGTAGTTCCTAGAGAGGCTGAATTGGGAGAATTGGCGCTGGGCAGCCCTTTTGGTTTTCCCCAGAGGGTCTGGACTGAGCAGGATGAATTGTTTCCCTCTAGTCCTTAGAGGTGAAGACAAATTAGCCTTTGCTTCTGACAAATTGCCTTCTTGTTTTCAGTAACAAAGTCTCCTAATTGAAAACGTAAAGCCTAATTTGAAAATCCCTTGTTTTTTTCACACTTTGCTTCTATCTTATTGGTGTGTCTTCATCATCTTTGAAAAGCATTTATGGAAAGTGAGACAGCCTCAATGTCTCCCACTAAAATAATGATAATCACCACTGAGAGGCATGACTTCACAGGTGGTGACAGACAAATGTATCCAGAATAGCAGACAGAAAACAGTTTTTACCACCCGCCTGACTCTTACTCCTATTGTGTACTTTTGGTAGCAATTAAGTTGTCCTGTTTATACAGAGGGCAGTGTCCTGGAATAAAATACTGGCTGGGCAAAGAGGGAAAAGACTGGTGAATCTCTCACGAGGAAAAGTACCATGCCATTCTTATTTTCCCTCACTGAAGTGTCAAAACCAACAGAGCCGTGCACCACACAGGGAGGAATAGCTGGGAAGCACTGGGCTCAGCAGTTGCAGGGCTCACTGCCTTTTACTTCTCTTCCCAGCACAATGCCAGCTCCAAGCCAGCTCCTGACTTCTGACTGTTGCTTCGAGGAAAGGCTCTGAGAAGGCTCTGTTGAAGTTTGATTTGTCAGTAAATGTCTGAGAAATGCTCTGTGATTCAAGGCTTACGCAAATACCTGCTAGTCAGTACAAAACAAGTTGCTCCTCTTCCAAAAAGAGGAGCAAGAGAAGTGTGTGCTCTCCCCACAGAGGTTTGCTTGGCATGGGGTGAGAGGGGGCTCGGAGAGAGGAACCATGTCACATCTTCTCTTCCTGTTTTCCTTGGGCCCTGGAAAGATCTCTCTAATTAGGCAATTGCACTGTCCCTGAGAAACAGTGAACAAACAAGCCAATTAGCCCCAGTTCATTGCAAAGCTTGAAGTCCACCCACAGCAGCACATTTCAGAGCAAATTTCCTTGCTGGTGACTTTATTTTGTTACCATTTTTACTGCCATCTAATTGACGCCACTGATGGCCAATTGCTTCATTTATCATCAAGTTTACAGGCCACACACTGCAATACTAATTAGAGAGCAGACGTTGTGCTTCAGCCTCCCTTTGAACTGCTGCTCGCATTTATATGTAATTCCAATTTATTACGTTTCAAAGAAACTAAGAGAGTGGGAATGAGATTATTTCTCAGAACCAGTACTGAGATTAGGCAGCCCCAGATTGCACTCCAACACAGCTATTTTAATTTTATTGGGAAAGGGGATGGAGGATAATTAGCAGTTTCCCCTCCTCCCCCCAGTTTCTGACACTATCAAGCGCAAACCCAAAACCCACATAATCAATCTTGTATAAGTGCCAGTAGTGAGCTGTGCTCCTTGTGCAGCTCTCACCCAGACCGATTTTCACAGGGAAGTGGTGAATTTTGCACTTGAGGTGAGAAATACTGCCCTAAGGATTTAAATCTGACAAGTGCCAAGGTCTTGTGAAGGTTCCTCTGTTTGGTTGGAAAGAGGGGAAGGCAGACCTCAGCTTTCTCCATGAACTGGTTGAACAATAAATCACCAGAAGCCTGCAGACATTTGGCAGAGCTGCAAAGAATTGTTATTTTAACTGAAATCTGATAGATTTTCTACTTCTAAGGCATTTTCAGATAAATACCTCCAATTTGGAGCCAGCTTCACCCATCTTGCATGGGTTTCTCTACCAGCTTCACTAGGGCTACCCTGGACTGAGGTATGCAGGAACCAGCGCTGGGCAAGAAAAAAAGCTTATTCTTCCTTGTTGTTTGATATTCTCATATTGCAACTATTCCCTTCCTTCCCCTTTTCAGGTCCCCTACATCCTGACGGGCTCATTTCTCCCTAAATAAACTTGAAGCACAGAAGCAAAATGCATTTGTTGCCTGGGAAACACACAATTCAGTATATGAGGTGGCCATCCTAAGAGAGTCATAGACCTCCAAGGAAGTTTTTATATCAATAACTGTAACCAACCAGAAGTACCAGGTTAGTATAACATTCCCTGCTACTTGGTTGTTACTTTTTGAAATGTTTGACGAGTTCCTCATTATAGCCCAAGATTTATTTTTGTTTTATGTGGAGTCTCAGTCTTCATTTCTGCATTTTTACTGTAACAGAGAATTAGACAGAATTTCAGAAGGGAGCAGAAAGCACTGCCTGAGGATTACTGGTAAACTCATTGTATCATCACTGTCTCATTAGCTCTAGTTTTTCACTTTGATTCACCGACTGTTTTCTGTAACACACCTCTCCTTTGAATCACTTATCTCCTCAGGCCTTCTAAATGCCAGTAAATACATTGCAGAAGCATATGATAGTCTGGCACTGATAGTACCCTATCAACAACAAACCCCCTTTCTCTCAGGAAAATACTCACACCTCTGTTTTCCTAGAACTACGAGAAGGGGTGTGCTTCCTTGGGGAGACTGACTGAGCATGCTCCAAGAAACACTCCAGCACTCCACATAGGGGGTTATTTTCCACTTAATTTATGATGACTCCTAAAGATCCCAGCAATGATCATTTTCCTTCTTGGCAAACAAGGAGACTATTATTAGCAGGGCAATAACATTATCTATTTTCTCAGAATGAATCTAGGGGCATACATTAAATTCAGTAATATATCAGTCCACTGTAGCACAAACTCCACAAGAATCTTGTGTGATGCATCAGGGAAGCAAAGTCTGTATCAATACATGATTATTATATTTATCAAGGAGTTCTTCCAGCTGGTTCACAGTGCTTTCTAACAAAAGCAAAGCCAAAAAGGGACAACATAAGAGGCAGTCACAATCCCTCAGACAACAGCACCAAAAACAAAAGAAAATGCTGAGAGCCCTCTGGTTGTGGTAAAGAACCTTGAAATAGTCAAAGTCAGAAGCTAGGGTAATTGTACCAAGAACCTAGCCCCAAAATATCGGTTGCAATGCGTTTAAAAGCTGATGCAGGTCTGTGATTAAAGGATCATGTGTAAGGACTCGTCCTGGTTGAATGGGTGTTTGCTGAACTGGAAACAGGAGAACCTCAAGTGATTTACAGGGCTGCCTCCAACTTTCTTTATCAGTGAGCAGCTTTTCCTCTATCATTTCTTCAATTAAGAGCCAATTCTAATATTTTTGCATATTTTTGTGTCTGTGTGCTAGCATTGTTGCCACAAGGCTGCAGAGAGAATCTATCTCAGCTGAAAGCAAGGCTGAGGTGGCATCTACATATGGATTCCAGCACAGCCAGAAAAAAAAATCTTTAATGTTGTGCAGCACCCACAGATATACTGGCCAGCACAGGCAACACCACCCTTAAAACCCACAGCATTAAGCATCACCTTGTCATATAAGCGCGGTTTTCCCAAAAATCAATTGTCCCTTGATTTTTGGGACTACCTTTTCAACAAGGTTTATAAGGCAGTTTCAAAACAACTCATGGGCTTTATCTACAGAGCAGAGGCCTAACCTTCCCTGCTTCCTTGAGCCTGAACGAGGTCACTGCTTTAACATTCTTCTCCAGCATCCAAGCTCCATGTCGTAATTTGATCCCTTCAGTGACAATAAGAAAAGCAGCCTATGTTGCTGCAGAAGAAAAATAAACCTGAAAAATAAACCAGCAATTAGCAAGTTCCTATATGTTTCCTGTTTATATAATACAACTCTTTTGCAGGGCAAAAG
This sequence comes from Mystacornis crossleyi, assembly GCA_013400655.1. Classification (NCBI taxonomy): domain Eukaryota; kingdom Metazoa; phylum Chordata; class Aves; order Passeriformes; family Timaliidae; genus Mystacornis; species Mystacornis crossleyi. Next base: position 58,535 of record VYZQ01063724.1, read on the forward strand.
CCCAGAAGAAACTGATAGGCCTGGAAAAGATTTATAATAAAGGTTATTTGAAATACACACTGATGCAACTAGACTTGTTGTTTCCTCCATTTAGAATGTAAAAGGATGGATTTAAATGTGGAATTGAATAGCCAGGACTGGCTAGAGATGGCAGTAGGGCGGACTTTCTGTAGCTGTCACCTGTGGGAAAGCTGTTCTGCACTACTAGGAGCAAGTAGAAATATTTCCCATCACAACTACTTTATTTGAAAAGGACTATGTGCAAAGTATATACACTTCATTATGCATTAGAAATGACCATTTTTGAACATGGTAGTAGTAAAGAAAACTGTTGATTGGCTGCTGCTCATTTTTTAAGGACCCTCGAGGTAATACTCTCCTCTGCCTGTCTTGCTGTGTCTCCAAGATGAGAAGTTGTACTTGATCTTCAGTGAACACTGACGCACATATTGCCATTTGGCTTCTATGCCTCGTCAGACAAACTGAACTTTGCTTGTTCTTACACAGAACACTATGTTCCAAAGCCTTCAATGATATCTATTATCAATTATATGTCTCAGGGTTTGGGGTTCCCCCCCCCCGCCCTCTTTTTTATGGAATCTTAGACAAACTGCCAAGCAATGCAGACACTCCTAGTATTGAGTCCTTTCCCTTTTCCCCAGTCATGTTTGATATTTTTTGTTTTAGTCTTCTCTCTGAGCAGAGTTTAAGTTCACAAAGTGAGTTTTCACTTCAAGGGACGGTACAAACCTCCAGAAGAGCTGAGGCAGCTCCTGCCACTTTAGGCGGAGCAGTAGGAACAGAGCGCGCACAGGCAGACTGAGGTCTGGCTCTGACAATAAACAGCACTAGCCAGGCACTGGTGTAACAGCTAACTCACCACAGAAGAGTCAGCTTTAGTCTCACTCCTGCCATTAATTTGCTGGATAACCTTCCAATCACACTGTACTGTGATTTCCCATTTAACAGGAGCTTAGCATCACCAGCCTTTTCTGTGAAGCACTCCAAGAGCAAAAGCCCCGTAGAAGATTCAGGCACCATCTTTTTGTTACAACTGTATTAGCAGGGGATATTAAAAGACGCTACTCCTGGAAATGTATTTAGTGCTGTTATTCCTGGCTTGTCTTAATTTGAGTTCAGATAGTTGTAGTAATGAACAAAGTTTGTCATTATTCCAGAAAACTTAACTACATATCAGAAGAGCTGAAATGTTATTTTGTGTTTTCCAATTTTGTTCCTGAACTATTAACTCAAGAACCAAAAAGCCAAAGTTTGAAAGAGCTACAAAGTTTCAATCTCATGCTCCCTTTAAGTTCAAATTAGCCATGGGGATAAAAAAAAAAAAAAAAAAAAAAAAAAAAAAAAAGAGGTTTTGGGCTAGTCAACTCAGTTTTAAAACTTCAAAACCACACTGCTGGGACAAAATTTGAGGTGCATATATCAAGCAGAAGAACAGGGCAAGTTCTGGTCAAAAAGACCGAAGCCCATGCTTGAAAATATACTTTAAATGAACTTCCCTGAACCTGGTCAGAGAGAGAAATTTAAGCTAAAGTGGCAGTCTGTTCTCCCCAGTTTCAGTATGGGTAGGATCAGAGGCCCTATGTACCCGAGGTTCCAGCTCCCCATAGCCAGAGCTGTGCGGTCTCCCAGAGTTAGGGTTGGCCTCAGGTGTGTTCGCTCCAGGACCATAGCTTCATGCAGCTACCTTAAAACCCCCTTTTCATCCATTTAACCTTTAAGCTCCAATTTTCCGTTAAATTGTTAAGCTTTACTTTGCAGATATGCATTCATGGACTGCCAGATCCAGACAAAAAAGCTGCAAGCCTGAGGACAGTTCTAAGTTCATCATCCAAACTTTTCTGAAGAGGTAACTCCATGGGATTGCACAATAGTAAGCACCGACTTCAGCACTGTTTCTTATCTTTCCAAAGGTCTTTTATTCCACTAGCTGTTTATTGTATTTACTACACATTAAGCCAGCAGTTTCTCCTCTTGCAGTTTGCTTGGGACTATTATTAGCAAATGTTTAACATATACAAAGTTTTCTCAGATGTCCAAGCCAAGTTTGCAGACTGTGCATTAAGAAGTCTTCGAGTAAACTACTGGCAAGGAAAGGCTGGATAAATTTAAAATGAGAAGAAACATTGACTTCCCATATTCTAGTTCAAAAAATGGTGGAATAGATTTCATTCGCATTTCCCAGGACACTACTGAAAAGAATGGTTTCATGATTGCTTAACCTTAACTGTAGATTTATGACATGAACGAGCTATAATCATCAGATTAAAGGGGTAAAATTTAGTAAAAGTGCGGGTTGAACAATCCTAAGACATATGGTCAGTCCTATATTGTGAAGTGGGATATGGAAAAAGAATAACATGATAATAACATACATTTTTAGTATCTTTCATCCACAAGAATTTAAAAATGTTTCCCAGACTAAACATGAAAGTCCAGATTCTGATTTCTTCTCCCCTGGTGTAAATCCAAGGTGATTTGACTGAAGTTATTAGAGTCAACTCTTCATTTTCAAAATTGAATTTGAGATCAGAGGTTTGGCCCTACTGTAGCCACACAGTAATGGCATTCATTTGTGCACTGGTCCCATTCAAACAGTTATAATTTGAAGCAAATTCATTTTCCAGCACTGGGAAAACCAGAACTGATAAATCTGGCACTCAAATACATACAGCAAGAAAGAAGAAAAAAGCAGTAATGCACGTTTTTAATGTTCATCCAGAGATGTAAAACAGGCAAGTATTCCAGTGAGTATAAAGCATTATTCCTTTAATTCAGATCAGGAAATACTTGTCCAAGAAAACACTGAAGTAAAAGAGTAGGAGGAGGCAGAAAAAAGGATTATATAGCAGCACATTAAGTTAAACTACATAGATGCCCTCTGTCCAGTCCACTCAAGTACTCTTTATTTACGTCAAAATAAGCTTTGTTTTGCTGCAGTATCCCTCATTTCCAGCCACACCCAGATCCTTTCTGAAATGCATGAAATCTATTTTCCTTAGCTCTACAATCACTGACTATACTTTTACTGTGCTGTGAGAACTAGAAGTGAGATCCTTCATGACTACCAATATTTTCTAAGCTGACTTGGGAAGACAGTGTAGCTGATCTGCAAGCTGTTGGGCTTTTTTTTTTATTGTTTTGTGTTCGGGAGTTTTTTGTCTGGTTGTTGGGGGGTGCTTTTAAAAGCCTAAGCCCTAGCCTAAATTTTTGCATTCTGGACCTATCTGATACTTGTTGAAGCTCACTCGGTTTCTCTGGTAATTCCAGTGAAGCTTAGACTGGGGTCTTCTATGACCACAGAACTGAAGTAGACTGGTTTAGGCTTCTTCATAAGAGAAAAGCTGCTCGACCATTTTTACACACCCTGCAGAAATGCTCCCTCAACCTTTTTTCCAGGGCAAAGAACAAGGGTCAATCATCTTTCAGGGAGAGAAACATCTCTACTTTTTTCTGCCTTTTCACAAAATTCTACCCTTCCTAATCCAACTGAATGTCAGCAAAAAACTTAAAAACTTCCCAGGAGAGTATTTATCTGATCTCAGGTCAGTAAAAGTGGCTTTAGAACTTAAACTGCTGGTATGTAAAGAGCAACAAACCCTGCTGTTTATTTGAGCAGTAGGGTCAGAAAGCAAGCCCAAACCTAGAGGAAAGAGTTATAAAACGCTCCCTTTGAATGATGAACATTCAACTATCTGCTGTTATTTAAATAAACAGGGTTTGCACACAGCACTGATCAGGATTGGAAAAATCCTCTTGTATTTCTGGGCATCTGATTTCAGACATCCAAGGGTCACCACCAACTCAAGTGACCATTTTGTGAGTGAGTTTGCCAGTTCTTGGCCTTCTGCAATTCATTTAAAGAAAAAAAAACAAGGTATTACTGCAAATTAATGATACTACCAGTATAAAGTTCAGTAGCCTAAGATTTAAATGAGTTAGGGTCAAAAGGGATACAGGGATAATTGGCAAAGGTCCTTTAAAATTTTTTCACATTAACAAAAAAATCTTCATCAAATTAATATCCAGGGAGCACTTCTCCAGTTGCATTACTATGCAACTAAGTCCTGAAACAAAGACTGTGAATTTAAGGAAAATCCTGTGATTTATATACAGACTGTCATTGGGACTGCTAAAATTGAGCAAAATTTGTTCTTTGTGGTGATTCTGTAATGACGAATGTTAATTAGGATACAGTTTCTTTGCATTGACTTAGGGAGGCCCATTATTGCCTGTGTATTAAATACATGCTTGCCAACTAAAACCACACAGAAATATAGAAGAATGAGATTTTTAAGAAAGCCCTTCTCTGTCTGGCCCCTGTGTTCTTTCCTGTCTGGCTCAAATACAGAGTCTAAGGGTGTATTCTATTTGAAGAAACAAAATTCCATAATAGTCTGTTGGGCAGTAGCCCTGCCACATCTCTCAGCACAGAAATCATCTGCTCGAGCAGGGACCGGTGCTGAACATGTCTAGTCCTCTGAGAAAAGGACAGGGGACTGATTTTAACCTCTACCACTCTCTCACCGGGACTGTACCTACCTGGACTCTGTCACTGGTCACTACCAGCCCCAGGACACAAAGGGCACTGAGCAGCCCCAGGGAAGGAGCAGGGGCAGGCACAGCCAAGCTGTGACTCTGCTAACCAGCCACAACCCTCTGGCTGCTGCCAGCTCACAGCTTGGCCCCAGTCCTTCAGCCCTTAACAAGGCTAAAAGCAAAGTACCCAGCAAAAGCAGCCTTTTATTGCTGAGAAAATGAAAGAAAAAAAATCCATCCACTCCACCCACTGCATGTGGAAACGCAGGGTTTCCCATGTACTGTCCATAAAAACACAGGATTGCAACAAGGAGGAAAGTTTAAATTACACAGTTTGTGGATTTTCAATGTTTTAATGAAACTATCATAACAAGGCATAAATGTTCTCAAACCTAAAGGTTCTCAAATCAGGAGAGTTAACACTAGAGACAGGTAGATTCTGATTTGTAAGATAAATGTCCTGAGTTCCCACTACCTTCAATTAGAGCTTCAATTATCCACTCCTCTCTCAAGTCAAACCTTCCTCTGATGTAGAGCTGGGAACTGCTCTGAGTAATCCAGAGAATTTTCAGGATGTATAAAAAAGCCCCTTCTGCAACAAATACACAAGCTGTGTTTTTAGTTAAGAGAAAATTAAACAGAGCAAAGGTGCTGGGACCTGAATGTGAATGGCAGTGTTACACTCTGACAGAATGGGGTCTGGATAGAGATGCCTCCTCTCCTTTGCCAAAAAAGGTGCCTGCTTTCAGCACATCCAAAGGGAAACATGCACCCCATGCATTTGTTTCTTTCCCTGGCTCAGGGCATCATCACAAGTAACAAAAGCAAACAAGAGATTCTAGCACCTACCTAAATATTGTCCACTTGTCTTTGCTGAGTGCAGTATGGAAAGGAAAACATTCCCCGGCATCCCTGTGGTAACAGTGCTGAAAGGTACCCATGCACTCTCATCAAAATTCTTCTGTACATTTCTCAAATACAAAATGAACAAAAAAATTTAGTTGTTATGCCCCCTACCTTTAGCTGGATATAGGAGCAACCTATGGATAAAAGATGTGTTTGATGCAAGTCCTTATCGCCTTGAAGCAGGATTTTAACTTAAAGATGAAGAATGTGTAAGAGTGAATTCAGGAGTGATTGTTAAATCCCACTTTAAGGGGAATAATTTCTTCACTCTACTCCCCAGAAATCTCCTTCTAAAACTCAGATCTGTATATTAAGCCAGTTCAGACTTGCCCTTTGGAAGATTTCTTCTACCAAGTTCATTTCAGCAGAACTACTTATTTAAGGTACCAGGCAGCACAGCTGCCATTTGTAAGCTCTAAATGAATAGACAGTAAACCCGTTCTTTTAGATCATTAACAAATAATCAAAACATAGAGTACATCAGTTACTCCTTCTGATACTTCCAACACTGGCTTTCCTCTGCAGTTCCAAAAAGCTTCACCTTTCCAAACTACTCAACTCTGGATGCAGGAAATCTTGAGGAGAAGAGAACGGAGAGGAGTGGAGAAATACGGGGATCTATATAGCTTGTAAAAGCCTATGGAAAGTTAATTAATTAATTAGGCACTTAGGTCCCAAACGGCTGCTGTAAAGGGACCCAAAGAAATCCCACATACTTGAAAAATCTGGGCGTTTGTACCCACCTACAATCAGTTGGTGATTGTTATTATTTTCTCCTTCTAACAGCCATAGACTCTCAGGGCTGTGACCCAAATATGGTTTTCAAAACAGATTCTTTGTAGATTACTGTGGAAAATGAGGGGTTCTGTCACCTTCTGACCAGAGCAGAGAAGCTGGAATACCCTTGTCTGCATTTCTAGCCCCATATTTCAGGGTCTTCAGGGAAATGAGTGAAGCTGCCTGTCTCATTTGCCCTTCATACCAACAGTACCAACCTGCCTGTTGCAAGTCCTAACCCACATTTGAAAATGGTTTGAGGCAGCCAGATGAAGGAAGTACGAGAACTACAAAAATAACTTAGTCAGTAGGGTATCGAACCAAACACTGAGCACTCCTTGGCATAAGAAGCAGTGATACATTTTCCAGGCAATATGCTAAAGAGCTGAAGCTGAAATCTAGTGAATCAAGTCAGGAAAATGGTCTTATAGTGAGATGTTGGGTATACTCAGCACATATTTTTACAACTGCATGTATGGAAAAGCTAAGATGCCAACTGCATGTACGAAAAAGCCCTATAAGTATGGAGATTTGCATTGTCCATTTATAAATATATTCCCTTACCCATGCTACAGTCTCATTCAAATTGAAATTTCCATTGCTTTTATACTGCTTGAGTCTTATTAACTTAATTTTAAATTTGGGGGGGTGTGCCTTGTGTGTTGATCTTCAAGAGCCAAACACAATTTTTGTGAGGAGAAAGAAAGAAATATATTTCCGAGATAAGTTCTTACAGAACTGGTACAGTTAACACCACCTATATGCCAGTTTTGCACCACTCAAACAGTTTTTGGAGTATTGGAGCAGTATCCAGCATTCTTGACACGCATAATCCAGCACCACATATCACGTCCTGCACAAGGAATAGAGGCAGGTGGCACAGAAGCCCAGCAGTGGGACACTGGAAGCATCATTTGTCCGTGGCTGTTTCTGGAAGACAACCTGGTAATGTTTTCTCGTGCGACACTGCACTGCCTTAGAAGACACTACAATGGTGCTATGCGCGTGCAAACACTGCAGGTGTTTCCACATGACATGTAGCGTTGGATTTCCCGAATGCAATGGCTAAGTAGATCTAAATATCTGCCCAGAGCTTTGTCTCAGTCTTTCCTCTCCTGCCAGACTTGCTGTTAATATTTTCTTTACTTTGGAAACGACACAGCGAAAGAAGAGTGCCGCTCCATACCTCAGGCATACTGGTGACCAAAACATTTCTTACACCTCTGGCAAAGGAGCCATCAGTGTTTTCTTCCTCGACATAAATCTTGCACTGTGCAAGCCTACTGCTCCCCCTCACCTTCTCCATCCTCTGGCTTTCTGCTGACAAAACCAGTGACATGACAGTTCTTAAATAAATCAGCCCCTGCTTGTGTTTTATGATGTCATGGTGAGCACAGGCCTGACCCTTAGTAATCAGCATCTCGGCACACCGGGAAGCTTCCTGCTCTAACCGCTCTAGCAGCCAAGCAAACTTGCCTACACTGCAGAAATTATGGGAATTACCTCACCTCTGTGTATCGTAATAACCCTTACCACACATTATGCCAAATGTTCAGCACTGAGCTGCAAGGAGCCAAAATGCAGACAAACCCCCAATAATATCTAAAACAGAGTTCGAGTGAAGCTGGGTCCATGCCAGGCTGTGGAGATCATTCTTCATGTCACCCTCAGATCTGACTCTTGTGCATATGAACTAACAAAAGGGGCAGGGAATAAAACAGCATCTGAGTTATTCTCACAGAGCAGGTACTTAATAATATCCACATTTCAAGCATTTGAACGTTATGCTTTTATTAAGCAAAAAACGACTCCCACCAAATATCCCTCAGTTGCAGTAAAGGCTGTGAGCATGATTTTATTTCAGCCTGTGAACAAAGCCATATGGATTTCATCTGAGGGATTTGGGGGTTTTGATTCTTATAAAAGTCATGATGTCAAACAAAACTTCAGATCAGTCCCAAAACATATGCAGTGTGACAGCCGACAATGGAAACTACACAATGCCATTCTTCGGCCCGACAACATCTTCAGGCTCAGCAAGGAATCAGGCACAAATGTGGATGGGTTCAGCTTTAAAAATCCAAAAGAAAGTGACATTTGAATTATGCCATCCCGCAGCTGGGGATGCATTTTGACAAACACATTTCTCATGGCCACAAGGCATTCTCAAACTTTTTAGATGATCCAGTATTTTGAAGAAACTGTAGTCCCATGTCCCTCACCACACAGCCTTCTCTGCTTTTGAATACACCTCCATTCATCTCCTCAACCTGCAACATGCATTTTATAATGCCCACAGTCTTCACATGCTGCACAGCTCTAATGTTAGCAGGGATATTCCTTGGATGGTTTGGGCTCATACTCAGCATCTCTAGCACTTTCCAGTTACCTCCTTGATAAAATTCCAGGAGGAAAAGAGGCCTATTCCAAAAATACATGTCAGAATCTTCAAAAATCAGGCCTCAAGGAGGCCTCAATTCCTCTGTAGCTGTGGCTAGAGCCAGTTGGAGGGGAACTGGTAAAGCAAAATATAACATCAAAAGAACTTTTAATCATAGCAAAATAACTACCTATTTTTGCATCTTGAGAGGTTGCTTAGAAACACAGCAACACATTTAGGGTTATTATGCATTCACAACAAAATTCAGGATTTGAAACAAGATCTCGGTTTATTGGCTGTGTGCTATCCTATCCAGCCCAGCCAAAAAGACAAAAAAAGTCCTATTTACTTTTAGTGCCAAAAAATTACTAAACCATTTATAACAGCTGGTCATACTACTGAACAAACCACTCAATTAATCAACCAACTACCGTATGTTTGAAAGAGACAACGCAAGTTTCCATTCCTAATAAAGTGCAAAATATTGATTAGTTCCGGGACAACACATGAATAAATTACTCGTGCTCATAATTAGGCTTTGCAGTTTCCAAAAATTCTGGGTACTTTTCACACATCATTTTTCAGTTTTCTTTCTTTCATTTCTCTTTGCTTTTAGCCCAGGTTTTTTAGAATGATGGCCAAAATAAACAAAATATTTCCTTATAGTTCCCTCTCTCACTTCCTGCTTATGAAAGAATTTTCACTCATGGCCTCTTGCACTTCTTGGAATCAAATTTCTTCCAGAAATATGCAGCTAGAATGCAGTATTTTAATTATGAGTATTATTACAATCTCCCTTTCACTCCCCCATATCACATTCCTCCTTCTCTGCCTTAATGGCTGGTCCCTCCCAAACCAGCTGTTAGTGGCAAACATACAAATTTACTGCTTGCTTCCCTTACTGTAATGTCCTCTCAATGCTGCTTTATGAGTGCTGGTCTCTCAAAAAAAAAAAAAAAGGAGAAAATTAAAAAAAAAATTAAGGCCTCTGAAATTTGTGACCTAGCTCTGCCATGTCGTCTATTTTTAGGTGCACTTCATTGGTTGTGAAAGGTTTCATATATCCCCACATACTGAAGTGCCACAACTTGTGGCAGTGGCTTCTCCCAGCACAACAAACAAATTCAAGGGCTCAGGATCTCTGTGCTCGCTGTGGGTTTAGCCAGGCTGTGCTTTGGGATGCTGCAGCCACCAGCGAAGGCCAGTGGGTGACAAAATGCGCCTGGGTCCTCCAGGCATGGATTGTGTCACTAGTGCCGATAGCAAAAAAGGTAATTTTACAACTGATTTCCAGAGCTGCTAATAGTAGCTGAAGGAGATTTCATGGTCAAATATGAATTTCCCAAAAGATGAAAAAGTTCAAAGGATTAGGAAGGGGGAACCCCTTATGAGGACAATGGAGCGCTGCTTCCAGAGGGATTGCAAACTAAGCTGCTGAAACCACCTGAGAACTGTCTTCGGACTGAACTTCTTGCCAAGGAAGGACTCACATAACACTGTCTATATGAGAAAATGTTCCAGGCAATAGCCCATCACATTTTAACTTTAAACCATAGATTTTATTTTTTTCATAGTGCTGACAACAGATGTATTTTAGCTAACGGAACCATCCAGGATGGAACTGAAGGAGACCACAAGCATAACATTTACTCTAATTTCTAGTAGTGCTTAGGAAAAATTCTATCTCTTGTGATTATTTAACTGTCTGGGCTTTTTTCCCATAGCATGAGAGTGCATGTGAGCTGATATGTACATACACATATAACAATAAATATATATTTTTATATATTCGGAGGAGAACATTCCAAAACAAATCTGTGGATGACAGTAACACAGTACTCACTTTCAGCTGTAGTCCAGGGAAGACTCATAAGAATTGAATGCAGACTTTTTTTTATCTGGCACTTTGTAAGTAAGACACGTGAACTCAGTTCCTTAGGAAGACTTCACAGATCTGGAACGAAAAGGCTGAATATATTCAGTCATGCAGAGGTTTTTCTTAACCTGCCACACCTATTTTGGAGTTAGTTTCCTATTCACCATTTTCTTTATAAGAATTCATAAGTCCTAATAACTTAAAAGCTTGAGGTTAGACTGAGGAGGGGTGATAAAAATATTGGGCATCTTGCACAAGAAAGTTACATGAAATTTGCACCAAATACGTAAAAATAAAGTTATTTCTCATAGTGCAGTGATTAATATAAGTATATGACTCTCAGAGTAATGTCTTGACCAAATGTCTTCAGTGTCCTTTGCTTCAGCAGTTAGAATGTGCCATTGCACATGCATTTTACAAACTAATAATCCTAGCACCTAGAATTATTTTAAGAATATTATAGTACTGCATTAATTTGACAGACAGGACAGAGACAGAAGAAACAAAAGTACATATATTTAATACTGTTTCAATTCAGGTGCTTGAATTTTCCAGAGTCTAAACACTGGGGGAGGAGAAAAAGTATTCCGATAGCTTTGGGGGAATTCTAGTAGCATGTCATTTTCTGCATGGTCTCAAAGGAAATTCTTCTCTGTAAATATCTCTAGAACATGTATCTTGGGCCAGTAGCAGAAGTTGGCTTAATAAATAAATTGAGTTGAATGCACAGGAAGTAGAGAAGCAGATACACTTTATAAACACATAAATCATCCAGTTACCAAGTAAAATGGAGTTATGATCAATCACAAACCTTGGATAAGCAAATTCAGAGCAGCAAATACAAACTTTGTATGTGCTGTTCCCAGATCAAATATGTTTGCAAACTTCACAGACTCAAGAATTACGAATGTCAAAAGTAGGATTATAAAGAAACTGTTCAAGAGCCAAGGAAAGGGGCTTACTGAATAAACAGTTTGCAGTGATTATTATGACCAGATTTAGCCTAAGAGATGCTGTGTGATGGTGATTGTCCTTTCAAGAGTGAGTAAGTTTTCTAGAAGATTTTGTTAGATTGCCTGGTATGGAAAAAATGGGCCCACTTTTGAGCACAAAATCCCTTCCTGGAGTTTAAAAAAGAAAGAAAAAATAGTCAAGATTAATACAGCTTGGGAATAATTGCCCAAAGTTTCACCTACCTATGTTGCTCACCTGAAGAAGGATTGTACACTCAGAAACTTTTCTTTTTCCCTACACACCTACACACAGACTATTTTTCCCTACTGAGGCTGAGCAGTCCTGTGTGTGTGCTCAGCCCATCACAGAGCTACAACAGGCTACTACTGCTTTAAGGGCAGAGATGGCAAGA
>VYZQ01063724.1:70549-81107 GCA_013400655.1 Mystacornis crossleyi
AAAGCCCTATAGGCAAACCCTTTTCCATAGCCAGCGACACCTACACACAGACTATTTTTCCCTACTGAGGCTGAGCAGTCCTGTGTGTGTGCTCAGCCCATCACAGAGCTACAACAGGCTACTACTGCTTTAAGGGCAGAGATGGCAAGAGACCAGTTCAGCATTTTAAAAGTCTAGAAAGCTTTTCCATGAGCAACTGTCCTTCAAGGTTTCAGTTTGAGTCATTTTGTTCCCTGGAAATGTCCAAGGCCAGGTTGAATGGAACTTTTGAGCAACCTGGTCTAGTGGTAGTTGTCCCAGCCCATGGCAGGGAGGCTGGAACTGGATGTTCTTTTAAGTCCCTTCCAAACCAAACTATTCTATGATTCTATGATGAATCAACTTCAGCCCAGAGAGCCAAAGCCTGGCCAAGTAAATCCATGTCACCTAAGAAAATCTTGAAGCAATCTTGATCAAAGACCATACAATTACTAAGTAAAACTGAAGAACAAATTATGAGATGAGATTAATATCTCTGTTGGTGTGAAGTAATGGAATTGGCCCTACCTGACTGCTGTGTGGAATCGTAGAGTCATAGAATATCCTGAGTTGGAAGGGACCAACAAGGATCATCGAGTCCAATTCCTCGCTCTGCATGGGACAATCCCAAGAACCACACCATGTGCCTGGGAGTGTTGTCCAAACTCTTCTTGACTTTTTTCAAGCTTGGTTCTGTGACCACTGCCCTGGGGAGCCTGTGCCAATGTCCAACCACCCTCTGGGTGAAGAACGTTTTCCTGATAGCCATCCTAAACTTCCCCTGACACAGCTTCAGGCCATTCCTTCTTGTCCTATCACTGGGCACCACAGAGAAGAGATCAGTGCCTGCCCCTTCTCTTCCCCTCATGGGGAAGCTGTAACTGCAATGAGATCTCCTCTCAGTCTCCTCCTGTCCAGGCTGAACAGACCAAGTGACCTCAGCCTCTCCTCATACAGCTTCCCCTCAAGGCCCTTCACCATCTTGGTTGCCCTCCCCTGGACACTCTCCATGTCTTTCTTATACTGCGGTGCCCAAAACTGCCCCCAGCACTTGAGGTGAGGCCGCCCCAGTGCAGAACAGAGCGGGACAATCCCCTCCCTTGCCCGGCTGGCGATGCTGTGCCTGATGCCCCCCTGGACAGGGTTAGACCTCCTGGCTGCCAGGGCAAACTGCAATGTTCATCTGAAACAAAGTCAAACCTAGACTGGAGATTCCATAGCAGAAGATCACAACACAGAAGATCTAAGCTAGCTTGATTAGAATAGAGTTTATTTTCTCCTATAGTAATTTCTCCAACACTATTTTATCAAGGTTGATGAAATCAAGAGCTACTTCTTCACCATATGTAGATACAGTGCTGAATTAAAAGAGACAACTGTTTTTAAAGGTGGTGGGCCTAGATAATCTCATTATCTTTCATAATTTTACATAACTATATATTTCCATCCCTCATCTTTTAATTTTGTTATTTTTTCCCCAGTGTTGTGGCCATCTATTGTTCACTGCTTTCTCTTCCTAGTGATTGATCTTGCAAATGCTTTTCAAACAAGGAATTCCTTTGGCTTCAATGGGAGTCCTCTTGTATGTAAGGTTTTTTATTATTGGTCCCTAAGCTGCACATTTTTTGAAGCAGGAAATCCTCTTTATCTGTTTAGTAAAAGATGATAAATAATAGACTCAAGGGAGACAACACTCAGAAGAAGTAGATGGCTTAACAAAACCTGCATCTGGCATACACATACAAATAGATTTTTTTTTTTAGACTCCACTATTTTCCCTCAGTTTTTCCAAGGAAGGGAGGAAGAATGGAGCTTCAAGGGTGGGAAAGTTATAAATGAAAGATACTTCTTAAAGAAGAATTTTTCCCCTCTATATTTCTTTCCCTCATCAGTAGGAGGCTGCTTTTAAGACACATTTCTTTAACAATATGACCGTACTGAACCATTCCCTGTTGGGTTTTTTTTATGGTATAACATAAATAGCCTCAATGTAGAGAGCCTGAGGACAGGCTCTACAAATGATTTTTCGACTTCCTCCAGCAGCCCCAGCCAGCATGAGACAGGTCCTCTGAGGGTGCCTCCTGCGCCACCAGTGCTGCCAACCCACACGAGCCAAAGGCCCTCATGACTGCCAACACTGAAAATGTACAAACACATGGTTAATGATCTTAGCAGAGACTCCATTCCAGGGTCTTGCATGTCAGCTGTTTTCACATTTACCCTCTTCTTTGAAATGACAAGGGTTATACACTTTAAGGGTAAAGGCTAAAGTTTTGGGGTTGGGTTTTTTGGGTGGGGAGGGGTTGTTGGTTTTTTCTTTTCTTTTGAGCTGCCAAACGGGGGCTCCTGGGAGAGACTGTAAGGATCAAGAAAATTCATGTCTCTAAATTATGCTGCAGTGGGGTAACATAGTACATTTGGGGTCCCTTACGCCATTCTACAGTTTGGCCTTGCTGAGGTACTGTCACCCGAGTACAGCTCTGCCACGAGCCTCAGAAAAACAGGGAAGGAATGAGAGCAGCAACACGAGCCCTTTCCCAGTGCTCCTGTGGTGTGTGCAGCATCGCCAAACCAGGAACTGCTCCAACGAAGGGGTAATTTGTCTCGTTTTATTCAATTAAGCTTATTTGCATATCTGAGGTTAATCTTTTTTCCTGTTATTCTAGCAGCAAATGCACACCAAGATATATGCTGATACACTGAGTGGAAAATCACATGTTTGTGTATGCCCGTCACTGAAGTCAATCACAATAAAAGATATGACAAATTATGTGATTCCTTCTCAAAATTGAATCCTGTGATGTTTATGCAGAGCATAAGGATACTTATGCCTTTAATGCAACAAGCCTGCTTTTTATTTACATAGATGAGTGAAACATTGCCCTGGCATTACACAGAGTAAAGTGTGCAAATTCTAAACCCTTCCATAGTCCCTGGATATAAGAGTGCATTCATATGTTTGTGTTTAACATGAACAAATTTATGAGCTGATGTGGATTCCTCTGAGTACAGATGTATTCCAACTATTTGCTGAATCCTAATTTTGAAAGAACAAATGTGAGTGCTTTGGAAGGAAAAAAAAGGGTTATTTTCTATTTATTTTTAGGGGTTGCAATGCAATGCAGGATTTTATTTTTAAAAAGAGGTTTTTAATAACCCTTGAGGGTTGTCTGTGACAGTTTAAAGGATACAGGTAGTGCGAATCACCATATTAGTAGAATGTCAAGACTCAGAAAGTAAATCAAACACCTCCAAATCTATTTGTGCATTTTTGCGACTGCAGATAGTCCACGTTTTATGAACACTGCAAACAGAAGCATACACAAATCCTGCTGACACTGCCAAGAGTGGCATAAAGTAATCTGCATAAATCCACAGAATTGCCCTCAAAATCATTTCAGACAAAAATGGCATGTTTTGTGATTAGGGCTTCTGTAGGATGGCACAGGGGGAGAAATGAAAAGTGAATGGATCCCCTGCATGTAGCCATGCATCTTTCTGGTGGAGTTTCCCTATACCTGAAGGAATCCCTCAGGATATTAATTCAGCTCTTGCTCTCCAGTGCATATAGATGCCCCCTGCCCAAGGGCTGTGCTCACAGTCCCTTTTAGCCAGTTTGCCTTGATGTTACATAGAGGGAGACAAAGGGAACTGCTGCTTTCCCAGTGCCTGAAGTTTGTCTTAAAGCCTTTCTGTGCTGATAGTGTGGCTTAGAGGGCTCACTGCAGATCCCAGAGAACACATTCCACCATGCCAGTTGTGGTTCAGGTTAGAGATAACTACATTAGAATAGAAAATATTTTAGGCTCAGGATCAAAGTTTACATCTGAGGCCAAATCAAGGGAAAAGTCTGACATTTCAGTAATCATGTGAAAAGTCCTAATCATACTGATATGCCCTCAGTTTCCACAGGACCAGTAATCTCTCAGATCAATCTGATTTGTCTGAAATTTTTGCCGTCTTGAAAAGCGAGGAATGGAGAAGGGCAGCTATATGCATAGTTTTAAATCTGTTTTGGAACAAGACCCATTGGAGCAGAATTGGGAAAAAAAATTGACTCCAAACATTTCTTTAAATCTAATGGGAGTTGTATTCCTGGGTTTATTTTGTCCTATTTCACATGCATACAAATACATATTTTTCAATAATCAGTCATCTGCATTAAACTTACATGTCCCAGTGCTGTTTTCTTTGATATAGTTGGCCAAATTCCCACTGATTCCAGCTGGAGGAGAGTCAGGACTAATGTGCGTTTCCAAAAACATGCAAACCCATATTCTGGCTGGCAATTATTTAAAGAGCTATGGAGCGTTTAGCAATTCAAAACATATAAAGTGTCTTTGATATGACTTAATTTGCTTGCATGCCAGAAAGAAAATATAAGTGATATTGTGTGCCTTCCTGAAAAACCTTTTTGGTGGAAACGTTCTTTCCTTGGGCGACCTTCCTCTGTGTGCAAGCCAGCAACTTCTTCCTAAAGTTTTCTCTTGGAAGCAAACACCTCAAGTGAACTACAGAATCAAACCTAACTGAGTGTTTTGCTGCCCCTGATTGTTGCCCTTACTGAAACTAGGGGTGACACTGGTTTCAGGGAACCAGACTATGACCAGCAATCGTGGACTTTACCACCTAAGAAAGAAAGGTAAATGCTGCTTTCAGCAAAGCCAAGGTGGTGTTTTTTGCAGGTAGAGCAACAGGAGGGCTAAGATCACCTGGTGAAGTAGTGAGTGGCCTTACCACCAGGTCTTTGAACCACAGAAAAGGCCACTTTGCAAGAGAAGTCCCCCACTGTTACTGAGGGACAGCACTACAGCAGCAGCTGTATGGACGAGGTGCAGTTGAGCCAAACACGCAGTAAAGCGAACAGCACTGAAGATGTGCCTTCCTCTTCTGGCCAGAGGTAGGAACCCAGAGCAGCTGCAAACCACCAATTCCCTCAGTCAACGAAAAATAAAACTGCTGGACATTGCTTTAATGGTGACCAAGAGGAAGGACAACTAGGACACAGGCAAGGCAGTGAAGGATGGCTGAGACTGATGACAGCCCTGTAGAGAATTTAAAATTAACTAACAGTTAAACGTAAGGTGAACACAGGCTAGGAAAGTCCAGAAAAGCAGCTACCTGGAGGCAATGGTGAGTTTTGCTAGAGATTTTTAGGCTGTGTGCCTAATTCCCACGGAAAGTAGTGAGAGACAGTAATCAAAGTATAGGTGTGCATTTATTGCTTACAAAGAAAAGAGTTTGATCCTGGTTTAAAGGTGAAACTCACATCATCTGGAAGACAGGGCCCTTATTTTTAGAGGTAACATACTTTATGTTTCTGGCAGCAGATCCAAAGTAGGAATTTTTCAAGCTCCTTTGTGTTTCAACTTTTTAACTTTAATTCACTTTGCTAGTCTCTGAACGCAGCATTTATAGTTACCACAAAATCTCAAATTACCTACAGCCTTTTACATATGTTACCAGGTAAATCACTGCAAATACATATATGTGTATTTGTGTATTACTCGTCCCTAAGGAAATGAGCCTGTGCAATCACACACTTTATCTCTTTCTAGCTTTGGAAATATTTCCCAAATGTCAACCACATTTGATGGAGGATTACAGGTCAGAGAGATAACCAAGTTCCTAGAAATGCAGTGATAATCAGTAGCTAGGTCAGTGCACTAGCTGAACCAGGAGGGCAGGCAGAGTTGTGCAATTAAACCCTCTGTGCAGCAGCAGGCATCTGGCCAAAGAGCATGCATGAACTAAGTGGACAGTTGGGATCTGAGTAGCTCCTAATAGTTGTATCTTCCTCACTAAGTGTCAGGAGTTTCTACAATGCAAGAAATTCAATGGACAGAAGGAAATAAATCTGAAGGCAGCTGTGCCTCACTTGATCCATTCTTTACAGAGCAGCTTGTTCAGGAAATGTTAATTGCCTAACACTAGAGCATGTTAGTGCATGGGAGAACTGACTTTAATCTTGCATCTTCCATTGTCACTGTTCTGCCTGTGCCATATCACATGCCAGAGAAAGCAATTTGATACAAGCTAAAAATTTGCATGCAGTTTCATAAATGACAGACCTTTTCTTGCAACAGTAAGCCATTTAATGCCTGGTTTGAAGGAAGGATTAAATTCTACGGTATCATGTTCTCCATAAAATACCCTGTCTGTAATTGCATTTAAAAAACCCCTGAATTCAGAAAATGATTAAAATAGGTGATCATCTTTCCTGATACTTCAGGTTTATGTCAAAGGTCAGCAGTGTGGACCTATAATGGGTTTGACCCTAATTAATTAGCCCAGGCAAATCACTTGTGTACCAGCATAAATTATATACATACTTTTAAATTAAAAAAACAGTAGAAAATCCTCATGAAGTTACTTTACCTCTTATTTCCCGTGGAAAGATTCCTAAACACCCATTTTTGCTTAACAATATTGTAGTTCTAGACCTTGTTCTAAAATTTACAGCAGCAACATTTATTAACCAGATATCTTTTTCTGTTACTGAAAGATGAAATAGAAGAAATATTTTCATTTGTGACTTTTTTTCTAAGACGTAAGAAGGTGGATTTAAGAGACTTTCTACATTTTACTACACTACAGTCGTGACAAACAGCACAGAGGGATTATTGCCAGGTCCTCAAGTTTTCCTAAAGAACTGGAAAAAGTAATTGCAAAGAAATTGCTATATTTGTCCACAAAATAATATTATATAAGATTTTCAGTAAGAATGTGATAAAGGGGCATTTCTAAGGTCAGGCATAACATTAAGGAAGCAAGACGTTCTGCTGGGAAATATGTGGAAAGCTTCATCTTAACTTCACCTGGAGCCAGTTTTGGCTAAAGGAAAATTTATATGGCAACATTAAAATTCCCTTTTTCAACCTCCAGCATGTTCTCTTCCTAGAAAAATAAGTTTTCCAAACATAGACATAGTAAGGAATAAACCTAAATATACTAATAAGTGCTTCACTTGGGTTTCACAACACACATTTGTGTAAATTACAGAGTTTTATTCAAGAATTTGCAAATTTAACAAATCTTTCCCCAAATTATCCTTGAGAAACCATTACCTGGAATGCGGGTTACTGTTGTATTGCATGAAGTTATTCGTTTGTACTGCACGGGACATTGTTATCTCTGTACTGACACTGGACTCCTGTAAGAATTCTGCCCCTAAAGTGGCCTCATCCCCTGTCCCCTCACGTAAGCAGAGGTGGCCCCCTTTCCCCGTCCCTTCGGGCCCCTGGAGATTCAAAGGCACACCCCAAAGACTTTCTCTCGCTCTTTCTTCCTGGCCACATTCCAATAAACATCTTCGGGACCGGCCTGGAGATAGCGCACCCTCCAGCCTTTTATCTTTTGTTCCAGTCCCCTTGATCCTTTGGGGTCCTGAGCTAGCCTAATTAAGAGCCCCAGGGACCAGGGAACGGGACAGGTTACAGCTCTTGAGTTTTGAGATACTGTCCATCTTTCCTAGTGTAGAAATCTTTCCTGTCTACATTACAGCCACATAGTGGGTTCTGCAGGCAGAAGACATATCCTGGTAATTTCAGATGGATTCTGATGTTTTAACTCTTAAATTAAAAAAAAAATGCTTTGCACATTTGTAGGAAGAAATGCAAAACTTTTTGCATGGTGAAATTAGGAATGGAGTGAGAAAGTGCAGATAACACTAGCCCTAAGTTTTCCTGGATTGGGACTTCAGTTTTCAACACAAAGAAAATAAATTCATTTTCAATCTCTCTGAAGAATAATTGAAAACTCTCTGTAGTTACCATAACTCCTTTCAGTGACTCTGCCGGGCCTGGATCTGCCTTTATCCTTGTGATTATAATAAAGAATACCTGCCTTACTTTCAGTTTCTCAAGGAGTAAAAGGAAGCTGATTTATGCTACAAAAATAGTCTGATTGTTACATATATTTCATTGCTCATGAGTTTTCTGTAGTTGCATAAATTACATAGTGTAATAAGTGAAAGAAGAACAGTGTATCCTATTTTGAAAGGGAGGGTTTGTAGTTTTTGTTGGACAAAAAAACCCTCACATATCTCACAGGGGGGAAATGTTAAATCTACTTGATCCAGTGCATTATGCAAATTCAGTAAACCTTTGAAGCTTTCAGGCAGTTCACCCGGTTTTTCCTAACAGTCCTGTATGAGGATTCAGCATCCTAGGTCTCTGAAACCACTTCTATGAGGCACAGTGTATTAAACTTTTAAAAGATTATTTGTGGAAAAATGGCTTCTTTGTCATTCAAGATGTGTTTTTAGGCCTATAATTTCCTTCAAGTGAGCACAATTCTGCTAACAGCAGTATATTATTTTGACAGTAAGTCAGTTGGCATAAGACTTCATTGTGTATGCCTTTTGTTTATATAATCCTTCCTAACAGTAACAAGGTGTTTACTGTTCAGCAAACACATTTTATTTTAACTGCCAACAGTAAAACTGTCTGATAAAGTTTGATTTAGCTAAAGAAAGCAAGTTCTCATTTAGCCCAAATAAATCCATGGTGCTATAGACAGCTGTTTGGAGTACATAATCCCCCAAGCTCTTATAGCGAGGCAGCTCTCGCTGTTGAATGAGCGAGAGAGAGCAGGCTCAGCTGTTCAGGATGTGCTCCATTAGCACTGTAATCTATAGCATCGTCCTGCCATATTGTGAAAGCATTACTCACGTTCAGCCGCACTGCAGCAAATACTCCTCTGACAGATGCTCTGCAGACTGACAGCTGACACCCTAAGCTGAGCCTACAGACTTTTCACTAAACACATCCTGCGGCCCGGATCGATGTGGTCTGGCTGGCTGCTTCCCCCCCTCCATCCCGCTCTCCTACAAAGAGATCAACATCTAATACTGTTTCTGCAAGATTCTCAGGGAGTTAGCTGTCTCCAAGTGGAAAAAGTTCAGATTTCAGAGAAACAATGAACACAGACACTTCTCAAAATAACAGCATTTTGCTGCTTGAGAGAAAGAAGAATTCATAAGCCCAAAGACATTTGTCTTCCATTTTATGGCTGGCTTTATCATGGAGAAATTTGCCAAGGAAATGTGATTTTTAAGGTTGATATTCTAAAAACTTTTGAGAACAGCAGGGGAGAAATAGCTGATCTGTCACATGGAGTCCAAAAAATTTGTCTATAGAAAATACAAAGCAGAATAGACTCCAGTATTTGCTTCCTGCCAAAATTAGAATATGTAGCAAGAATATGTACACAAGCAGAAATCAGGATGTCCATAACAAACCAATGCTGTACTTAATATTTTAAAGAAAAAGCTATAGAAACATCATTTTTCTGTAACAACTATAGCAAACTTCTAACCTTAACCTCAAAGCACTGGTAAAGTAATTTACTTTTGCCCCTGCTTTTTTCTTTTATATGACTACTTCATTAGCACTGCTCCTGCTCCCACCAAAGTCACCAGCAGAACTCCTGTGATTCACTGAGAACAGGAGCTGGCCCATAAAGCAGTTGTGGTTTGGAAAGCGCTTTCCGGAATGATAATTAGTTCAAAGTCTAAAAGCAGTCGATTACCTGCACTGAACATAAGGAATAAGTGCAGAAAATAATGCAAGTTGGTTTTAAAGCATATCAGGGGAGGTTTAACTGTAATTTCTGCACTGGAATTTAGGGACATTTGAGTTGTGTTTTGTTCTCTGCTGTTATTTGTGCCACCTCAAAGAGTCCATATCCCAATATCCTAATCTTACATTAGATCTGGGAGTTTCTGGAAGGGCAGCTAGCTCTGCTTCTGATTTTCATCCTGCCACAGCACATGTTGCACGGAAAGACAAACAGATGTCTGTGCCTTCTTGCAGAAAGATTACTAGGGTAGGGTTATTTGCAAAGAACTGAAGTTTCTCCCTCTGATTGAGCAGTTTCATGTTTTGAAAGCACATCTTGTGGCCACTTTTTGACTTTCAGTGTGTTGTTCCACTCCTTGTTATGTTGGACTTTGCCTTTAAATACACAGTGCCTTAGAGTTCTGCAAATGTATATGTAAAAGGCAAATCGTTATGTGATTATGTGATAATCGAATGAAGCCTACTCTTTAAATTGGGGTGGTTTGGCACTGGCTGGACACCGGGTGCCTGCCAAGCTGCTCTGTCACTCCCCCTAACTCTTGAACACACTGTGAGGTGAAGGAAAGCAGACTCTGTGTCTTTGCATCGTCACATCAGAAATTTGAGTTATCTCTACGATACCAAACCTGACAACAGTGAAAATTCCATTCAAAATCACTCACCTTCAGCAACATTTGTTCAAAAAATGTAAGAGGGTTTCCTACTCTTACAGCAGCTTTGCTGATGCCAGTGAATTTGTGTTGACCATCCCAGCAGACAGTGTTACATACCTGCTTGGACACTTGTGTCGGAACTGCACCAGCAGCGTCCTCACTGCATGACAGCTTAACTGAAGCCATGCTTGAACACAAGGTGCATTTAACTTATAAATGAGGCAGATCTTGGACAAGAATACACTGCTGTAACCTAAGTACATGCCATAAAATAAATAATAATAAATAATAAATAAATAATTAATA
>VYZQ01063726.1:0-20134 GCA_013400655.1 Mystacornis crossleyi
ACGGGGGGCACCTCTTCAGTGATGGAAGGTTAACAAGGTTTTTAAGCATATTAGGGTACTAAAGGAACTATTTAGGAAACCAATTTCCTAAGGTACAAATACACATCTACAAATAAATATGCAACAATATATATAAGTATGAATAAGTACTGTTGGAATTCAACCTAAAATCTTTTTTATTTCTGTCAAAAGAAAAAGAATTGTGCAAGGTTTGCACTTAAGCATATATTTAAGCAGACAAATGAAAATACTTCCATTTTGGAGCATAAAGTTATTCTAGTAAAGTAACTGCCATAAGAATATGTCTGAGACATATTGTGTGGTGAAGTTTTTCTTTATAAACAAGCAAACAAAGAAGTAAATAATTATAGGATAAAGAAGCTCTTGTAAACTACCAGAAAACTGTGTAATAGAGCAATAAGTTGAGTGCTCCCAAGCTCAGTCTGATTACTTTTCTTCATTACACAGCCAAATAGATACTTCTGTTTTTTCTGTTTGTTTCAGAGGGATTTCAAAATCAGTTATCAAAAAGAGAATCTTAAATTAAGTCTAATTCTGAAATTAAAACCTGAGGCAAACAGTCTCCAAGTGAAACCAGCTCACAATCACAGGCTTCCCTTTTTTCCTCACTTAACTAAACTGACAAGATGGTATTAAAGCTAATGTTAAGCACAGTCTGCACAGCCTGGTTCCCAGAGAATGAGAACACCCTGAAAAACACAAGATGACCCTAAATATTTCCTCCAGAGAGCTGAGACCGCGTAGTCACCACTGGTGCCTGCAGCTGCCCATGGTTTCAGCTACCCAGCTGATCAGGGCTGAGAGAGTTCTGAAGCAATATGCTGGAACTCCTTTCTTCCACCTGCCTGTTCAAATTTGGGAACTTACCCCTTTACAAGAAAATCCCCAGTCCTTGGCTTCTGTCTCTGACTACACACTGGGTGACGCACGGTGGTGGTGGCCGGGGGGTTGTTTCCCAGAGCAAAGAGGAAAGGTGCCTCATCCTGCTGCTCATCTGCTGCCTTTTTTCACCCCCATTTCCTTAGCTCTTTCTTCTTTCCTTAAGCAAAACCAGTCTTCTCCCATTTCTCAGGGCTATGCTTTTCCTCTGAAGACAGTGAGTTACATGGGGCACCTGTTCAAAGGCTGTGTCTGTATTTTCAAGAACTTTGCTGTTCTCCCATGCTTAAACTGAGTATCACGAAGAAAGAAAAGCATGGATCAAGCTTAGGGCCACACATTTATATTTCTACAAGGACCTGGTAACCAGTGTAACAGGTCAGGACTGGGGCCTCATGCTGGGAGTATCTGGCACAGTGAGATTGTACTCATAGCTGCAACAGCCTCTTCTTTGACCACACTTCTGTGGGACCTCGGGTAAATCACCTTGTCCCCGAGTCTTGAAGGTTCTTGGGCCTTCATTATTGCCATGCTTTTATTGAATACTGACCCTGAGTTAGGTTCTCTGTAGGAGATGTGAAAGCAACTTAATATCTTGATCCCTAAGCAATGGCCAAACAAAGAGCCAGGAGTTAGGGATGAAATGTAGAAGGCATCTTTTATCTCTGCTCAGAATCCTAGCTTATTAGTGGGGCCCTGGAGAGCTTTTGCTATTTTTCTCTGTTATTACATGAACAGAGAAAGAGAGAGAAAGAGAGAGAAAGAGAGAGAGGGGGTCTCTCCTACGCATTGTGGAGGTTTTTGTATAAACAGAAGAAATACAGATATTAGACTGAATTTTTGATGTTTTTACTGGGATCCAAAAGATGAATTAGACGTTTTTAGGGCAAGTAAGTGCCTAACTACCACTTCTTCTTTGTCTTGTTCATAAAATGGCAGTACCACTCTCAGGTTTGAGCATTCCTCAGATCTCAGCCAGGATCTTTCACTGTACTCCTCTTATTCTTTAGGCTGAGCTCTTCTCAGTATGGGAAAGAAACAGCTGCCAGAAGCAAGGCTGAATTTGTGCTGGAGGAAACAAATGTGGTCAAGAAAGATATTGCAGTTTGGTACTTTTGAGACAAAGCAGAAATATCCACCTCCCCATCTTTGCAGCATGTAAGTTTAAAGCTGGTTCTGAGCAGGGACTTTTGGTGCCTGGCTGCAGAAGGAAGAATTACCAAGTCTGTGTTAGGAGATGAAGTTCCCTGTGTAAAGGCTCAGGAGAATGAAGCAAGTGCCTGCCCAGGATTCAGGGCAGGCAGCACATTCTGTGACAGGCCCTGCAGAAAACTAATGGGCAACACCGTCAAGAGGGACATCTGTAAAACTCCTTCTCTCCTCAGATATGGGCCCAGCATTATCCACAGATAAGTGTCTGGGCAAGGGCAGGATTCACAATGTATCATTTTCTACAGTGCCTCTCCCTTTTCCTTTGAGTGCTGGTAAATGGTTTGACCTTTCTTTGAAGGCACAGAGTCTGGGTGCAGCTCCATCGCCCTACGGGTGAAGCTCTCACTCAGGAAGTGCAGGGAGTGAGCAGGACCTGTGTTCCTGCTCCTTTCCAGTAGTCGTTATTCCACTTTCCGTGCCTTCACTGACATGCTGAAAAGATGATGGCAGGATTGCAAGGAAACACTGGACTAGAAAGGTCTCCTGTGACATCCCATGGATAAAACACCCTATGGCCAAGCTCTGTTATGCCGGAGCTGATGGCACCACAGCAACCATCCTTCCATGCATGGCTTAGGCAATAACATTGGAAAAGGGATGCAGACCCATTCCTTCGACTTTAAAAGTATTTTGTTTAAAATTAACAGCAAGAGATATCAAAACAAGCTTTTGAGACACAGATTTTGAGCCTCAATGTTTTCTGTAGTCCAACTGTGTTTGGCTGCTTCCACTCCAGTGTTTTCTAACGACCCTTTGTGTGACTGACCAGAGCTTTATAGCTGCAGTTCTAATTTCACTTCTAGTCCACAGCTTTTTAGAATGAGTTTATGGCAATAGGTATCCGCCCAATCCTTCTCTTTTTTTATTATTTTGTTCTGAAATAAGGACTTTATTCTGAAAAGCAGGACAGTTTGTTGCCTCTAGTTCTAACAGGAAGGGGATATACACTAAGATATTGCAAGGACTGGGCTTGAGCTGCCTTAAGAAAAAGTTGGAAGCTCAGGTATAGTCCAGTGATTTAGCTATAAACCCATTTTTTCTTGGATGACCAGAAGACTTGCCAAGACCTCCAGAAATATTTCTGTGCTTTGAACGAAATCCTTTGTGAAAGTAAACATGCTTGGTGTTGTGAGGAAAAGGGTAAAACTGGAAGAACGTTGAGGACGATGGCAGGTTTGCTGAGTGACCTTGCAGCTGGGAATGCCAAGACCTGGACAATAAGAGTGTGAGAAACCCCATCCATTGTGCTGATTGCTGTTTATCCTCTGGCTGCTTGGAGAAGTAGAACCTTTGCCTAGGTGTTTGGAGAGGCTCAGAGGCCCTCTCACGGACATGCCTGAGCTCCCTGTTTCAGGAGAGAGGAGATCAAAGCTCAGAGATCATAAAAAGAACGGGGAGGTCACAGGATGGTGGAAAATGACTCATCCTTGGTAAATGGGTGCCAACAGCTGGGATGGACCGAGCCTGATGGTGCCAGCATTCCCACTTGTGTGTCTCCACTCAGATGTTCCCTCAAGATCCTCTGGTGAAGAGGGTAATGAAATAAATTTACTCTTTCCATTTGAGACACAGTTGTTCTGGCTGCCTGCCTGCATTGACTCCCATGCTTGGGTGGTATTTGCAACTCACAGATAACCAGAAGTTCCAGTTATTTCCTTAGATCCTCACTGGAGTCTTTCAAAATCTTGCCTCCTTGATTCTTCTGCTCTGAGAAGGGAAGGACCCATCAAGCCCCTGGTGCAAGGAAGGAAGAGTCAGGTGGAGAGGAGCAGCTGGCAGTGTGAGCTCTGTAAATATCTGTAGAGTACAACTGCAAAGGCTCAAGACAGATTTTCCTCCCCAGGTACAGCTGACTGGCTGTATGCAATGCTGTCATGGCTCTCACACAGCCGCAGATGGCAGTGACTGCGGCAATCATTCCAAATTAGCGGCCACTTTTCTGAAGCTTTTGACAATAAAGACTATTTACAAACAGATATAGTAATTTCTAGGTGGTGGAGGTCCTGCTGAAAGTTTTCGCTGTCTCCCTCTACTTGCTTGTGCTCAAATCAGAGGCAGAGCAGCTGCTCTGGGTCCAACCTTCTGACTCCTGTGTGAGGGAAGAGCCAGCTTTGATCTCTCACCAATAAACAAATATAAGAAAAGCTTTTTCAGTGGATGGGAGCAGTCCTGTTTCCAGGTAACCATGTCCTTTCCTCAGGAATCACTATGGAAACCCAATTCCCTCCTTCTGTTTCCTCTAAATGAGAAAGCATGTTTCCCTGCTAGCAGAGAGGGGAACTCTTTGATTTCCTATTCCAATCCTTGACTCCACAATAGCAGAGGGTCACTTTTAATTCTAATGTGAGGCACTTAAATTTCAGCAATGTTGAAACAGACACCCCAGGCAGTCTCATAACTGCTTCAAAATAAACTGCTCAAAATGCCTTGAAAAGATAGAAAAGCCTTTTATTTTCTCAGAGAATGGTGCTGTTACGTGCAAAGAAAGATGTAGAACATAGCTCACCTCCCGTATCTTCCACCAGCCTCTCCTGGCTGATAAGGTGTTTCCACTCACACATTAATTGCCATCATTCTTAGCTGATGCACAGCAGTTTCAGAGGATTTAGTCATGAACTTGAACTGGTCTAAGGTCAGGATGAAACTTTCTGAGAACATGATCCCCATCTTAAAGAGTGTTTTCCAAGCTACCTCCTGCCTGCTTTTGTTCAGGTTTTCTCCTTACCAATTCGTGGGATCGTACTGGCTGACATGGAGAAGTGGCATTATGAAAACTGACATACTGAATCTTGGTTTTGGTCAAAACCCCACCAGGCGTACTGATCCCACCTATATTCCCATCTTCACTTGGAATGTTCCCATTTACAACAAAAAGTAAAGGCAGCAGTGTGTCCCAGAGCCTCAAACATGAGCAGGTGCATAACTTCTGTTGAAATGCTTTTGACCACAGAAAGCTGATTTTTTTTGTTTGTTGGTTTCCAAAGGTTCGAGACATTCTGTCTCTTGATGTTATTTAAGCCCTGCAATACTCAGTGGTTTTGATACCAAAGATCTGTGTTTTTCTTTTTTGGTAACCTCACCACGTGCACAGAGTTTTTAAAACATTAGTTGGTGTATCCTACCTCAGATGGGTTTATCAGCATGCTCCCCTTCCCAGCTTGCACACTGAAATCTTATCATCTCCCACGTTTCCACTTGCATATTTATGTGTCTTTATCCCGGGAGCTTTGCAGATCTACAGCCATGAATGATGTTATCCATTCACCCTCAAATTGCCATTATTGCTTCCTTTAGAGCAATAAAGATGTCTGAAGGCATCTGGAGTTTCAGGCAACCAAGTAAAACAGCCCTTTCCTGCTATTAGCCTCCATGGCAATCAGAGAATTAGTTTCCACTCTAATTGATTACTTAAAAAAAAAAATCCTTTCTTTTTTTAAATTGCTACCACTAAACTTGAGGTAGGGGGAGCCATGGGCAGGCAGTATTTTGCACCTCTGTTTCATGTTGCTTTAACATGTTTTTTCTTTTTAAAATTCCTAATTTCAAGACGAGTCTTCCAGTGGAAAACCCTGCACTGAGAGCCAAGAGTTTCAATATTTTTGCATAATTATATGAAAATTTAATAGCTTGCTCTGGCTGGAAATTTTTTTTTTTTTTTTAATTTTTGAGTGAACTTTAAAAAAGAAAAAAAGGATTATATTACCTCTGGATATTTTTAAGACCACTTTTATGCCCCTCCAGGAATGCTACAGTTGAAATTGTCAGAGACCAGTCATACATCATGAGCAGTATTTATCTAATTCTATTTGTAGATACACCCAAGGAGAAGCAGATGTAGCATAAGCAAAAGAACCCCAGAGAGCTGTTTCTAAAAGGTTCTTGTTGGAGGCTTTCTCTTGGCAAGAGAAGCCAACTTTGCAGGTCTTGGGAGAGTTATCTGTGGGATAGATTTGTTATAGCCTTCAAAGGGCAGGATTTCACTGGAGATGAAAACCTTGGAGAAGAGCTTCACGTTGGCCACTGCATCAAAGGAGTGGAGCGACGTCAAGCAAAAGCTAGAAGCCCCTTTCCTGGTGCAGAGGATGATCTCCCTCCAGCAGAGACAACACATAAACCAGCACACAGCCTCGCTCCAGGTACATCACTTGCCTTTGATAGATGCCCATCCCAGTTTAAGAAGAGAAAATTCTACTCTTTGAAACTACTTCATCCTGAGACTGCACTCCTTGTCTCTTCTCAGCACAAGGGTCTAGTCCTCAGGAA
The DNA here is from genome assembly GCA_013400655.1 of Mystacornis crossleyi. Lineage (NCBI taxonomy): Eukaryota > Metazoa > Chordata > Aves > Passeriformes > Timaliidae > Mystacornis > Mystacornis crossleyi. Next base: position 6,376 of record VYZQ01063726.1, read on the forward strand.
TAGTACAAACTTGCAACTTAACACCATGGAAAAAAATACACTTTTGTCTTGCATACCTGCACAGAGCACATAAAACAAGTCTAAAAAGATGTTCTAGAATTGTACTGTCAGATGCTGATTGCTTTGCATCATTGGAAGAGCTTTTGCTGCAGTAACCCAAGTAGCTATTTCATGTATTATAATAATTAACAATGTGAAAAAAAATACTCATTGTATCCTTCCAACTTCCATTAACTATCCTTTTTGATATGCAGTAAAATTCTCCTTTGTGATAAATCCACCAGCCAGCTGGAGAGGAGATTGAAGAAGGGTTTCTGAGTCTCTTATCAAGCCCCATTTCAGATCAGATTTACTTACTGGTTTGATGCTGTAGTAGCAACACACACAGGAGCAGCAGCTCTGAAGAGATCTTGGGGTTGTTGCCATCTCATAAGGAGGAGCAGCTGTGTGGGCTATATCGGCTGTATAAATATGGGCTGGGGCTTTACAAATTGAATACAGCTGTAGAGGGCCAGTGGGATCCTGGGGTGCGTCAGGAAGAACATTGCTAGCAGGTCAGGGAGGGGATCTTGCCCCTCTCAGCCCTGTGAGGCACATCTGGAGAGCTATGTCCAGGTCTGGGCTCCTCAGGACAGGAGGGACATGGAGCTCCTGGAGCAGGACCAGCAGAGGCTGAGGAGCTGATTTAGGGCCTGGAGCATCTCTGACAGGGAAAGGCTGAGGGAGCTGGGGCTGTTCAGCCTCGAGAGGAGCCCCAGCTGAGAGGGGCCCTCAGCCCTGGGTGTCCCTGTCTGCAGGGAGGGCTCCGAGCAGGGCCCAGGCTCTGCTCCGGGGGGCCCAGCAATGGCACCAGAGGAACGGGCAGGGACTGATCCCAGGAAGTTCCCCCTGGACATGAGGCAGAACTTCTGTCCTGGGCAGTGACTGAGCACTGAACAGAGACCAGGGAGGGTCTGGACTCTCCCTCACTGGAGATATTCCAGAACCATCTGGGCACAATTCTGTGCTGTGTGCTCTGGAATGGCCCTGCTGGAGCAGGGGATTGGACCAGATGAGCTACTGTGGTCCATTCCAACCTGACCCATTCTGTAGGCTTGGAGAGTTCTTGTTCCATGTTCAGCCTTGGAGAGATATCAGAAGTCTGTTAACTGTTACATTTTTTTACTGTCTAGACAGAGAAGGACACATGCACGCACGTGTGTGTTCTGGTACATTACAGGCACAATTTCATGTCATATTGGGTGGAAAAAGAACTATGGCTGGGTTCTTCAGGTAGCCCCTAACGAGAGGTGACTGTCAGGATTCTCTCTGCTGGCAGCGCACACCTGCCTTGTGTAAACCCTGCACTGTCCAGCCAAGCTCCAGAACCAGCACAATGACACCCTTGCAGAATTCCTGTTGAATATCCAGGAGGAAAGCACTGCACTAACACCAGGGGAGTACTCCAGAAGTGCAAAGGTGCTGCCTCTTGGTGTGTTGAGCTCTGCACTGTCACAGAGAGCCGGTGACTCCCCCCAGTGCTGTGGGAACCAGGCAACCATTCCCTCTGCTGCTCTTCACAAAGCATATCTCACAACAGAACTGAGGATTTTTAAATGGTTTTGTTCATAGATGCTCTCCTTTGTGTCTTTTTAAACATTCTCTCAACATTCTAGTTTTAATATTCCAGTGTTTTTGACAAAGGACAAAATAGGAAGAATAGCAGCAAAATAATTTCTGTTTCTTGCAGGAAACATAAACCGAAAAGCTTTCTATTACAGATCCCTTGCACTCTCACAAATGATGTTGATTAGAAATATAAGAATTTGGAATAGAAAACAAGTTTGTAGAACCAAAATATATTTTAACAAAGCCACACAAATGACTTGGTGATATTTTCAAAATCTATTTTCTCATCAGTTCTTTGTGAAATAACTGACTGTTTTGGCCAGCTTTGGAAGATGTGCTAGTGATCCACGCATCAGAAAGAGAATAAGAGAGATGATTGCATCAACAGTATGGCTTAGCTTGTTAATGTTGCAAAGCAGAACTGAGAATATTAGATGGAAGCGCTATAGAAATTAAAAATATACCATAAATCCTGGAGAAAACTCATTCTATAATAGGGCTAAATTTAACCTGGCTGATACAAAGTCAGAGCTTTTCCAAAAACCAATGCACAAACAAAATCCAAACAAATAAAATATTAAAGAACCACTGTAATCCAGTGCACTGTGTAAAGGGCTCATTTTGACTCTTAGCTGTTGTTGCCTTCACAGAAACTTAGTGGCACTGCATGCAGTGTTCAGAAGTGCCTAACTCACTTGGATGCTCCTGAAAATGTTATCCACGAGCCACTTCCCCATTTGTTGTAAGTTTCATATTCATCAGAAAACAGGCCAGTGACTAAGCTCATCCTAATCAGCCAGTTCCAGAGACTTCAGAGGAGATTAATCCTAGAGCAGGTCCTGGTATTAATTAACAGGTACCCCTATTTAGTTCTCTTGAGAGAGAAAGGCTGGTTTGTAGCCCAGCATGCAAATTTCCAGCAGGGAAAGGGACAGACAGATCTCGAGTCTTATGCCATGTAACCCCCAAAAAGTACTGAAAATTTCTGCCATTACAAACAGAAGCTAAACTGTAGGATCCTGGAGGAAAATACATTATACAAAGGAGGCAGTTTCTCCAACCAGCCTCTTGGTGCAGTGTCATTTCCCACTGTTCCAGCAGGTAGAGCCATGGCTTCAAATATTTTCCAGGAAAGCAGCTGGTCTGATCGTTTGGGTTGAGTACTCTCTCCCCAGCTGTACAACTGTGTTTTACATTAGAGCTCTGGAAATAAATCCAAAACAAAGCCCAACCATTCCTCTTACCCTTTCATAATTGGTAGGGAGCTAAAACTGGGATGCCATCAGCTGGACAAGCCTTAATCTTACTGTGACAACTGTAGGATTGCCCCCAAATAAATATTTAGTCCTATGGGCTGAGAAACTGAGCTTAAAGGCTGGCTGTCCCATTGAAGGGGGTGCCCTGGGAGGCAGCAGGAGGTGATACAACTTTCTGGCATAAACACCGAGATGGAACATTCACTCCTTTGACCACCTGATGCACCACCAGCAAAGACAAAACCACTGATTTTCCCACTTTGCCCTGCCAGGCATGGACAGAAGGGAAATTTCAAGATGGATGGTAATCCTATGGATTAATGTGGGATTTTATTTCTTTTTTTTTTGTTTGTTTGGTTTGGTTTGGTTTGTTTCAGTTTTTTTTAGCTAAGACTTCAAGTACAGAGTGGCCCTGGAAAACTTTCAGGTTTTTTTTAAGTCATACTTTGTTTAAGCTGTATTTAAACATCTTTCTCCTCTAGAATGTCCATATATTTCCTAAGTAAGTCAGAACTGGCTGGTTTAGATAAAGTACATAGCACTGTTGCTGTTTGTGGATTATCAGAACTGGCTGGTTTACATAAAGTACATAGCACCGTTGCTGTTTTTGGATTATCGGGGATAGTTCATAACCTCAAAATATGAAGTTTCTTGACAGCCTTTCTTGAACCTGGACCAGGCCTGCAGTGACTTCAGACAGACTGGCTGGAGGAGCTTAGATCTCTGGTCGTGTTTCAGTTTCTAATGAACAGCTCTCTGTACAAAAAAGAGAAACACCCCTCCTTCCCATGAGAGAGCACACCCCGAACGGGAAGACTAAATCGCCAGACGTCGTCTCTGCAGCCCAGCCCTGAGAGGTGGCTCCAGACAAGTGCAGGGGTGGTTTCTGTATCCAGTGTGTCCTTGCATGAAGGTACAAACTGCCCGAGCCACATCTTTGTAAACTGAATCAATAGAATAGCTTGGGATAATAAATTAACCTCTAAACACAGTGGGACAATTATTTGCATTTTACTACCCTTTCCAGATGTAATTGATAGCCTTATCATAATTCATTTATTCCTTTTGAAAAATATCAGTCCCACCCAAGGCATAATAGTTCTGTAGCAGAACTGTAATTATTGAGCTGTTTGAAATAGCTTACAAGTCACAGTCAGAGGCCGTGCAGGCAAATATGAATATTGGTTATTATAATGAGAAAGAATGCCATTCAGAGTGTCTCCAGTTCTAGGGTAAAGAGAAATTGAATTACTGTTTTCTGGCATCAGTGAACAGTGCTGTTTTCAATGCAGGCAATGTAAATTACATTGCTTTTCACGGAATTACTGCAACAAGTGCAGTTTGTTGGGGCTGAGTTCTCAAACAGTAGAAATCAGTGTAGTTCCAACAAAGTCAATGACACTATGTTTGTAGAGGATCAGAGAAGTAGCATTTTGCTTTTTATTTCCCTGCAGCCTGCTGATATTATATAATCTTTTGTTGCCGAAATCAGTTGATAATACTTTTTAGCTTGTCTCTGTCATTCACACACAGCAGAGCTGCACATGCTGGTTTCAGCCACACCAGAGAGCCAGACTACCCTCAGCAGCAGGTCTTCCTTAATCCAATATTAGGATTGCCATGGAAACCTCTCAGCAACATGGAACATGAAAATGGAATGAGGAATGGAAAGATGCGGTCAACCCAAATGACACTTCTAGGGCCAGAAACCCCAAAGCACAGATACTTAGTAGCTTTGGGAAAACACCAGAAACCGAACTAAAAAGTTTGTTTTTCAGATTCCTGGGTGGATTATATCCTCACATCTTTCACATCCTTCTGGTTTTTGTGTGATTAACCAAAATGGCCCAGCTGTTGTGATGCCTGTCCTGAGCACTGTGTTGCAGACAGTTGCTCCAGCCCTTGCAGAGGTTTGATTTTGCCTGCTGAGGAATGACAGACAGTTCTGGTGCATTGGGAGATCATTCCTGGTCTATGGTTGGCCACACAACCTGTGGTTCAGCTACCCAGCCTACCTTTTGGTTTTAACAACAACCAGTTTTACCAGAAGCTCAGCTTCAGGTCTTGAACCTTTTTTATTTTAACAGCGGGAATTCCACTCTGGAAGTCTGCATTATCCTGTCCAACACAGTGAACAGTGAGCAATACACATTTATTCAGTTATTGACAAATGGGCCCTCTGTGTTTGCTGGGTTTTGACTGCACAGGTAAGATTTAAAGGATGATAAATAACATTGGATAGCTGGACTGACAAGTGTTGAAGGTACCTACACAGATGAAGGTAAACCTCACCTCTGCGTTGGTTAGACATGAATCAGCTCCTGTCCTGGAAACATGGAGTCAGAAAGATGAGCTGGCTGAACAAAGAGCTTTGGCTAGAACTCAGGGAAGAAGAGAGGTTATCACCTTTGGAAGAAGTGACAGGCAGTTCAGGAGGATTAAAAGCATATTGTGATATTACAGAAGTGCAGGAAGAAAATTAGAAAGGCCAGAACTTAATCTGGCTGCTGCTGCAAAAGATAAGAAAAACGTTTTTATAGAGCAGCAACAAAAGGAGAACTGAGGGAAATCTCCACCCTTTATTGAATGTAGGAGGAAACAAAGTGGCAAAGGATGAGGGAAAGGCTGAGGTACTTAATGCCTTCTCTGCTCCAGTCTCTAAGAGAGACCAGTTACTCAGGACATCCAGCCGGATAATGTGGAAGACAGAGATGAGGAGCAGAATAAGGCTCCATAATCCAAGGGGAAATGGTCAGTGACCTGTCACACCACTGAGACACACCCAAGTCTACGGGGCTGAAAGGGATCCACCCAAGGGGGCTGAGGGAGCTGGTGGAAGCGCTCTTCCTTTTGGAGGCCCCAGACAATTTGAGTTTAGCTAATATGAAACCCAGTCACAAGAAGGGCCAGAAGGTGGATCTGGGGAACTACAGGCCTCTCAGCCTGGCCTTGGTGCCAGAGAAGGTCATGGAACAGATCATCTGGGGTATAATCGCAAGGCCTGTGCAGAACACCCAAGGGATTAGGTCCATCAGGTATGGGTTTAGCTTGACCCACCCGAGCTCCTTCTGTGACAGAGTGACCCCTCAGCGGATGAAGGAAAGGCTGTGGATGTGTTTCCCCAGACTTCAGAAAGCCTTTGATGCTGTCTGCCACACATTCTCTGCAGACACCGGCTGCCCACGGCCTGCACGGGCCCTGCTTCACAGGGGGTGAAACCGGCTGGGTGGGCGCAGGGCCTGGTGGGGAATGGAGCCACATCCAGGCGGGGCCGGGCACCCCTGGAGTCCCCAGGGCTCAGTACTGGGGCCAGTTCTGATTAATATCTTTACTGATGGGCTGGACAAGGGGACTGAGTGCACACCCAGTCAGTTTGCAGAGGACACTGAAGGGTTGCCAAGGACTCTCTGCCCACAGCTGTGTCACAAAGAGTTCTAGAATCCCAGGATCATCATGATCCAAGAGCAGGAGCCAGCACTTGGCCTTGTTGAACCTCAGAGAGCATTGTGTACCTTGGGGAGGCTTTCTGTACTTCCATCCCTCACTGGGCACCTGACCCATCACAGGGAGAATTTCCCTCTGTCTCTCTGAGAACAAGGTGGCACAAACAACCTCAGCCCAAAACCTGAAGAAGACTTTTCTATCAATAACGGGGTTTTGATTGAGAACGAAAACTCTGGGGGATGAGCTCAATGGCCTCAGGCAGCTGAGATGGGGAGTGAGGGGGAGCCTGGAGTTTTCCAGCAGCAGAGTCTCGACTTGTGTCAGTGGAACTGTCAGCAGATGAAGCTGTAGTCGGCTGTTGAGGATCTCTGGAGAAAAGCCAGTGAGGGGGTCGATGTTCTTGCCTTGACCAGGGCCCTCCCAGCCAGGCAGCAGCCAGGCTGAACCTTCACTGCTCACCCTGCCAGCACAGTCTGTCCCTAACCCTCTGAAGGTTCTGCAGGGCAGAGGGCAACCCAAGGGGCAACTGAAGGGCTGCCCAGGGCAATTGACATTGACAGACAGTACAGAACCTCTGCCACAGCTGTGCCAGAAAGAGTTCTGGAAACTGGACATCACTGTGACCCAAGGGCAGGACCTGGCACTTGGTCTTGTGGAACCTCAGACCACTGGCCTCAGTCCATGTATCCAGCAGATCCCTCTGCAGAGCCTTCCTGGCCTCCAGCAGATCCACACTCCCACACAGCTGGGCATCATCTGCAAAGTGACTGAGAGTGCCCTCAACCCCCTTATGCAGGTCATTGGTAAATACCTTAGACAGGACTGGCCTTGCCCAGCTCTGGGAAGGGTCTGGCACATTTAGGAAGTCACCTTTTCCAAGATCTTCATCGATAAGGACACCAGCAGCCAAACAGAACTCCCATCCAATCATTAGTAATGTGGGTGGTAAAATCCCATTCCACCTCTGTATAAGAAACATATCTTTTATCCATCTACCTCAACCGTCTTCAAGTCAAGGAAAGAAGGACATTCTTGGTCCTTTTTTTTTTTTTTTTTTTTGACACTTCCATGTACACTGGGAAGCACAGCTCATTTCTGGGATCACTGGAGCCTATATTCCACCCGCTTACTTTGCAGCTGGTGAAATGGTACCTCAGTCTCCAACTGTGAAAGGGAACACAAATGGCAGTCCTAAATACTCAGGCCTTTCACAAAAACCCTGCACAAAACCTAATGGCCTCTGCTGTGCCAGAAAGTCTCACTGGGAATTCTGACCATTCCTCTGAAATCTACTTCTAGTAGGGACAGTACTGAGTTACCTCTCATCAGTTAAGGCAGGTGTAACAGCCTTTGCTCCCGGCTCAGCACATGTGCAAAGAAACTTGAATGTGTCCTTTTTCCAACTGAATTTCAGAGGTCCAGTGTTCAGTGTTGTCTGAGAAAAGAGCAGCTGATTTTGAGCCTTACTGTTAAAAATCCTTCCAACTCCATTTCACCTGCACACACACACATCTCCCTCCCCACGTCTTCACCGAGTGCATGTACAGGATATGCAGACCTGCTTCTTCTGTATGATCTTGGAAAAGCTTGTTTAGCAGCCACTCAAAGTAGGCTATGTAAATGACTCAGAAATTAGGATTTCTACAGGACTGACAGCTGACATCATGAATTATTGTATAAATAAGTTCCACTTCGACAGGAATTCACAAAGGAGGCTCCCACAGTGATTACTGTTGCCTTCAGCAAGGCCAATATAAATGCTAAATAAATACCTGAGACGAGTCCATATAATCACTGTTCATAGATGTCAGATGTCTAAATGCAATGCTGGAAATCAAAACAAAGTGCTTCCTTTACTGCAAACAAGGAAAACACATTCTACAGCATCTTGTTTAGACTTGGAGACTTTGGTTTTCATTTCCAGGGGAGGTCAAATAAAACAGTCCACATCCTAAAAGTAGAAGGAGTTATGTCTTTAAAGATCAAACACAAATCACCCCATCATGTCAAATTAGATAAAAAGGTAGTATCGCAATTGTAAGATGTAAAATAAGACATCCCACTAAATGACCAGAAGGTCCAAAAGCATCACTGTGAATACTGAAGGTTAGGTATTTTGAATTACCAACAAGTCTCTGATATTCTTCAGTTTTATCAATAGGCATTTATTAATGCATAGATAAAAGCAATTTTGTGCAGGTTCATTTAAAAAAAAAAGTAATGTCTGGGAAAATCAATAAACTTTTACCTAGTTATACCTATGATACTGAAAATATTTACTGTCAGATTAAACCTTTGGATATCTGCATAGAATTATCATAAAATCTGAGGTCCATTGTCCACTCATACAGAGAGGTAAAAAATGCTGTCCTGATAAGTCATTTCAAATTCCACTTTAATATACTTGCAAATTATTTTATCACTTGCATTCAGGCATAGTGCAATTTCGCCTCTCAAAGGCTAACAGGCTTTGATTCCCTGACTCTACAAATAAACTGCTCAGAACTTCACTTGCTGGTCTAGAAAGCAGCAAGATATTAAACTTCTAACATGATATTTGTGCAAAACCCAGCTGTTCTGCTGCAATAGTTTACAAACCAACCTATTTCACACTGATTTTTTTCTTGCTCTTGCATGACTTCTTCATTCACAAGGCAGTCTCAATTTTTGAGTGTGAGTGCTGTTCCTGATAAGGAAAATAAACAGAAATGGATTCCAGAAAGTTTCATAAAATGGAAAAATACAAACAGAGAATAGATCATAATTAACTATTTTTTAAAGGGAAACAGGAGCTAAATGGTGGCTGAATTATTCTGGCCTTCCAAAACCACTTTCAAAAGTCTGGTGGAAAAACAAACTCTCCAAAAATGTTTTTGAAAAGCTATATTTGAATATTATCTTGCTGCATTCATGCCTCTGGCAGTAAAATTAGACCAAATGAGATGGCAGTGACTGGTTTTATAGGCAGTGAGGTGTCACACTCTCCCATGTAACGTGTACCATTTTCAACTTATTTCATTTTGCACATAAACAAAGAGATTTCAATTTGCAGGGAACAAGTTCCCTAAGTGCCAGCAGAAGTAAGGCCGAAGAGGGCAGTTTACAGGGTGGAAAGCTCACAGCTTGAAGACAATACAACCTCATTCATTTCTCCTCTCTTTATTTCACATACCTAAAAGAGAGCTGCTCTTGATCTGCCTTACCTTATATACCACCCCACTAGTCCCAAACAGCTTTTCTAGCTGGTAGTTCAGTGCCTCGAGGTGTGGTGTTAATGACAGTGAGAAGGAGGGATAGTCTGACAATTAAAACTCTTTAGAAAGGTAGGGCAGTTTAAAATGGCAAAATCTGGCTATTTCCTCTGCCTGCATCTGATCCTACCCTCAAATAAACCAGTGGGAGAATAAATTGGCCTAATTTAATTAAATACAGCAAATTAGCCTTAATCAACTGCAGAGTGTGGTTGTACAGATACTGTTCTCTGAAATTTAAATTTCCACAAAAATCTAAAGGAAAAAACTGGGTTAAAGCTGTCCATAAAATTATTTATATGTGGAATTGAAATGGCAGTTCTGCATCTGTTAACCCATGACAGTAACTGGATTATGAGTCAGCACAAATCAGCAGTGATTCTGGTTATGTGTGGTAACAGGAACTCCGTACTCTTTGGGAGGAAAATAATAGTTTTGGCTGTATCTGTTCACACAGTGTTTTAAGAAACAAGCACTTCAGGGGGGAAATGTCAGAAAACAAACACAGAACGGAACAACAACAGAATGGAGAATTTCATTCAGCCAAGGCTGGAACTCAAGCCCTACATTGTATGAGGATGCAGGGAAAAGCAGCTGAGCTCCAAACCTGACCAAAGTTTTCCTGGAGCTGGTAAATTGATTGAAATTTGAATGCAGTGCCCCAGAGGGTCAATATGTAAAAGTGGAGCTGAAAGCATGTGCTGAGGTATTCCTAAATGTACTTACACTCTCTTTTGCATGCCTATCTTTGGAATTGAATTTGTTGAACAGGAAAGCATTTGAAACACAGCTTGCTTTCCATTGTTATCAGTGACCAAAAATGAAGTAATTTTCAAGAAAATCACAGTGTGGAAAAGGGAATCTGCTAAAACAAAAGCAAAAGGAAGGGAATTTGAAGCATTCCTGATTTCCAAATCCTTCTATTGTCACTGTATTTTATCAGCATGTTCCCCATCCGGTTAAAAGATTATTCCATGGAAATGGGCTCTTGATCCAAAAACATGGCATTGTTTCTATTCTATTACATATGCTTTCCATTTCTAATGGCTCAAAACATTTGGCTACAACAAGAAAAATGTGCCCAAATCACACTTGCACACCAGGGAGATTGTCTGATGAGGGAATCTGGGTAGGGAAGATATCACTGGCAATTCTTCTCTCAGCACTCTCCGCATTTTCAGGTATAAATTACAACCCTGACAGACTCTGAAGTGCTTCTCCACTGGTGAAGACAATCTGAAAGTTATGAACAATAACTGAAAGTTATAAACAATAAAAAGCAGGGTAACCTGTAGGCTCGGTGCTCACTTTGATCGCATCTGTGGCTTTCTGAATGCAGGAAACAGCAATTCTGGTCCCTGGTGCTCCATTTGTAGCTAGAGAGTTTGGCACCATTTTAAAATGGTCCCCCATCATGGATTCTATTTAAAAAGCACGGTAGTGTAGCAAACAACAAGGTGCCTCATTAGTTCTGCAGAGATGCTCAGCAGGGGAGACTTTTTCCTGCTCTAGAATAGCAGGAATTTGAGCATAACAGAAAAATAGGGGCCTTCTCTTTAAACCAAACACAAGCACTTCCTTTCCATCACCACCATTTGTCACTTCATATATCTTTGCTCCTCTCAGGAGCATGTCCTTTCACCTCCCTAATCTTCTTAGCTATCTTTTGAAAATGTGATAGAAAGAATGAATAATTTTGTTTAGCTTTAAAATGACCAAATATCCAGAGAGAGCTGACATAGCCCTGCTCTTACACCACAGTAAATTCAGCACAAAGTTCCTGGGTAAAAAGGGCATCATTATATATATCCATAACTGGAGGGGCTTGTCTGCTACAAAATTCTGTTCACACCACAAAATTCTACAGTTCACATACCTGTATCTACAACTTGACAATACAGAGTAGCAGAGTTATGTGACCTGCTATAGAAAAAAGTTAAGGAAAGCAAATCTCTGTCTCATTTTTACAGGGAGTAAGAAATATTTTAATCTGTATTAAATATGTTCGGGGTATTTATTTTAGATTTATAACAGATTCCATCTCTGAAATTTGCCTCTTGGTAAATCCACCAGGGGAGAGCCTGAGTAACTGGTGAGATGCCAAGTCTCTTGTGCACCACTGCTATTAGAGGGGCAGCACAAAGGGACAAGTGACCACATTCCCTTGCTGTGTTAAACAGTATTCACAAAAAAAATTGTGACAGATGCTTAGCAATGTATTTTAAATACACACTCATTATGAGTCTGGGAAACTTTTTTGGACTTTGTACTTTCTTGAAAACAATTGCCCCAAACAGAAAGGAAAGAGAAAAAGCCTCTTTTTTTGTGTGTCTTTAAAAGAATCCTCATGAATTTTGAATATTTTGAATATTACAAAGGATAAACCTTTCCTTATTTAACATTTAAATCATGCTGCTGTGTGATCCTTGTCCCCAGTACAGCATGGTGTTTCTCCCCACAGCACATTTACTGAGTTACTGTTACGCATGCAAATCTCACTTACTCACCTCCTGAGTTCCTGCTGCCTNATTAGAGGGGCAGCACAAAGGGACAAGTGACCACATTCCCTTGCTGTGTTAAACAGTATTCACAAAAAAAATTGTGACAGATGCTTAGCAATGTATTTTAAATACACACTCATTATGAGTCTGGGAAACTTTTTTGGACTTTGTACTTTCTTGAAAACAATTGCCCCAAACAGAAAGGAAAGAGAAAAAGCCTCTTTTTTGTGTGTCTTTAAAAGAATCCTCATGAATTTTGAATATTTTGAATATTACAAAGGATAAACCTTTCCTTATTTAACATTTAAATCATGCTGCTGTGTGATCCTTGTCCCCAGTACAGCATGGTGTTTCTCCCCACAGCACATTTACTGAGTTACTGTTACGCATGCAAGTCTCACTCACTCACCTCCTGAGTTCCTGCTGCCTAGAAATGTTCTGAAGGAGCTCCTGGAGTGTTTGGTTTTCCAGAGCACACGTAACAAACAGGGAAAGGGGACTATCAACATCAGAATGGATATTTTCAAGTAAACGGAAAAAAAAGCTCCTCCTTTCACCACCAATTTGGCATTTTCTGCTGAGCTGGTCAATGCAAATGCTGAGGGTTAGAATTGATTATTCCAGCTGAATGCAACCAAATTCACTGAGGAAAATGCTGTCATTTAGCTGCAAAGACTGAGAATAGGAGTGGGCAGAAAAGGGGAACCAAAACTAAAGCCTATTCCTCCAGCCTCTCTATTATCTCCTGGTCTGTTCCTCTAACTGTGCAGCTTCACCATAAAATACAGTCCCAGCTGGACTTCAGCTGATACTTGAAGATGTTTTCAGCTCCTAAGACAAACAGATTTATTTATTTAGTAAATAAGAAACTATAAAACATACCTATGGGTCCCCGATTAAAATATATACTTATGCCATATTTCTACCCTTCCCATGGCAGGCATGACACAAACCAGTGCCAGCCTTGCAGGCAGTGAGAATTTTGCTTTATGGCTAACTGAAAACAGTCAAAATTGGTGAATTAGCGTATGCTAAGATCCATATTATGCTCTCTGCACCTCAGCTATCTCATTTAAAGTTCTCCCAGACATGTTTATGCACTACTTACAGAGATTGCTGGGCATTTATCATATTGTCTGAGTAATACTGTGTCATTTTGAGTATTCTAATTTGTTCCCATGTGACCTCCTGCAAAATGAATTGTCACTATTAGGAAGAGTAAGAGAGATGGGTCAAATGTGGAATAACTGGATGCACTTAGAGCAGTCATCAAATTAGCAACATATGGAAAAAAGGGTTGGCAGCAATCAGCTCTGTCCTTTCTACTCTTGTGAACATGAGAAAACATTTTGAGAAGGTAGCCTGCTGATCTGCTTGAATGCCTCACACACTTAGGAAACAAACAGATATGCCACGTCTCACCATCCATCTCCCTTTACTGGAGCTTCTTTCCCAAGGATAAATTTTGGCACTTGGCTGAACTAAGCCTGAAAAGTGAATCCTTACTTGATGAGAACAGAAGGGTGTTTTTATTCTGCTGGTTTATAGTCTCAAGTGGATCAAAAAGTTGTTACTGCTAATTGTGCCCAAACGAATTAACTTTGAGATCAAGGTTTCTAAATGGGATTTTCAAAAAAGGCATTAAGCAAAGTCTTGGCATCTTGATCTTGCTAAAAAATATTCTTGTTGCAGGAGGTCA